>CM042009.1:3762500-3860000 GCA_023525715.1 Cichorium intybus
CAAAATGTCATGGTCTACCAGAAGATTTCATTCCTCAAAGGAATTATAACGGATTAATTATTGAACAAGATGGTTCGGCAATCACAAACCACCAAAAAGCATACCATTATTTACTCCAAATATCATCAAAATATTACCAAAAATATCCATAAATGTTGGCCACATCCGTAACATGATGCAAATCTTGCCAAATTTTGTTATTGGTCATGTATATATTTTCATCATTTATATACATATACATATATATATATATATATATATATATATATATATATATATATATATATATATATATATATATATATATATATATATATACTAGTTTAAAGCCCGTGTAACACACGGATGAGGATTAATTAAAGTATTATAATAAGAAAATGTTTGATTTTATATAATTAGCAAGAAAAAATATTTTTAAATTATTTAATTTAATATATATATATATATATATATATATATATATATATATATATATATATATATATATATATATATATATATATATATATATATATATATATATATATATATATATATATATATATATTGATGCCATAATTATAATACCTTACTTCAAATTTCCAATTTCACCCCCTCATGGGTTTTCGTCATTGTAGTTCCAAAAAAAAAAACAGAAGAAATGGATAAACATAGATAAATGCAATAAAATAATATTAGAAAGAGAAAAAGAAAAAAATATTTAAAAGTAAAAGATAATCATAACAATCCTTCGTCATTCTAGTTCCAAAAAAATCAGAAGAAATTGATAAACACAGATAAATGCAACAAAATAATTTCTATAAATAAAATAATTAGTTATAGTTTTATGATATTTTTTAAATCAATGATATATTTTAATAAAGAAAATAGTTCGTTTGCGAACGATTTTAGTGTTTAGATAGTATGTGATTCAAAAGGATATTGATTTGTAGTAATTAGTAAATAAATAATCTAAAAAAAAATCATATTGATGTCTACCCAATGCTGTGTTTTATACCAACTTATGCAGTGAAGTATAATCCGTATCAGTTTTGTAAATTGGTGAAAAATATTTCTTTATTATAAAATATTTAAATGTTTATCTCAATTAAATATTGTATCTCATATTGTTGGCTGATTTATTAATTGAGAATGCATATAAAAATGACAAGTGTCTGAATGGGCTTAAAATAGTGCCAAGTGGCACAAACATGCCTCCTTTATTAGTATATATATATATATATATATATATATATATATATATATATATATATATATATATATATATATATATATATATATATATATATATATATATATCCTATCCTAATAAATAAGTAACTCAAAGCCACATGTCACCACCATATTCATTTGGCCACATGTCATTTTCTCATAATTTTGAATTTCCCTAAAAAATAAAAAAATCATTAATGTTCTTTCTAAAAAATAAAAGTTCATTAATGTTCTTTTATGAAGGTATTTCCAAAATCCATTTTCCTAAAAGTCATTAATATTCTTTTATGAAGGTAATTTATTATATGTACTAACATTTGTAGCATAATTATGTTGCCATAACGCGATTACTAATTTTGTTAATCTTAATAATCTCTTTAAGATTGTTAATTTTATATTTTGGTTATTTCGATTACGATGACAAATTAATAACTAATTTCCTGTATTTAGGATTATATTTTTTTCTTAACAAATAGAAATATATTTTCTGGTAACTTAAATAATTTGGTGATTACATATCACTTCAAAATGTATTAATTTTAATAAACAAACAGTATATTATATTCTAATACTTAGTTGAAAATTTTTTCTTATTTATATTTTTTCTAGCCTAACTTATCTGCCACAATCATTCATTTTTTATTGCATATATAAGAAACCCGGAGAAACTTGGATATATAAAAGAGAACTCATAGAAATAAGAAAATTCTAAGCATTAAATTGCTTTGTTTTGCTTGATGTATTGGCTTGTAGTTTTCTCTCTACTTTAGTTATTAACACTTGAACCTGATCGATTTTTTGTTCTATTTTTCAATTTCTTGACCTAAATCGTTTTGTTTTGCTTGAACCAGGTTTGTTTTGTTTTGGTTGATGTATTGGCTAGATAACTTTTAGCCCTAAATCATATTGTTTGCTTTACTAAGTTCGATATCTTCGTGTTTTAGGTTCAATTTTTTTGATAAAATTACCGACACTTGTGTTATTCGATCCTTATTTCTTTTTTCTTTTGCTTAGTTTATTTTTAGGTTTTGTATTGGGTTGCATCTAACTTCCTTTCACTCTGTTTATATAGTTGTTGATAATGATACAAAATAACCACGATGGTATTGTTTTTTTAAATATAAATGTTTAGATATTCATAATTTATATATTTTTATAACATCCCGTGTAATACACGGGTCTTACAACTAGTATATATATATATATATATATATATATATATATATATATATATATATATATATATATATATATATATATATATATATATATATATATATATATATATATATATATATATATATATAAGAGAAAGAGAGAAAGAGAGAGTCGAGATCACGAGAGAACCTAAAAAAGTTTAGGAACCTAGGAACTTCTTTTGTACATAATATTTTTCAAAAAAAATTGCACCAATTTTTATTAATATATGCGTCTAAGAGGTTTTAAAAAAAATTCAAAAAAAATCAATACTTTTTATATTTATATGCATATGTATATAAAATTCACATGTATATGTATATATGAACTTTTTTTCAATTTTTTTTTTAAAATTGAAGTATATAGAACGTCTAAGATAGTTAAAAAAATTCAAAAAAAAATCATTTTTTTTCATATGCATACTCGGTGCATATGCATATGTATATGCATATATGCATATATAAACTTTTTTTCGAATTTTTTTTCAAAATGACGTATTGAGAACGTCTAAGAGATTTAAAAAAAAAAAATCAAAAAAATCATTTTTTTTCATATGCATATGAAAAAAAAATTGATTTAAAAAAAAATTTAAATCTTCTAATCGCATCATATGAAAATTTTGGGTATATTTTTTTTTGAAAAATATTGTGTACAAAAAAAAATTCATAAAATACGATTAAGAGATCCCAAAAAAATTACACCCAAATTTTTTATTATATATGATTAAGAGATCCCAAAAAAATCAATTTTTTTTATATTTATATGCATATGCATATAAAGATTCGAGTAAATTACACGAATGGTCTCTGTGGTTTGAGGTAATTTGCACGTTTGGTCCTTTACTTTTTTTTAACTCGGACTGTCCCTACTTTTTAATTTTATTTCGCGCTTGGTCCCTGTCAGACGTGAAAAGTATATTTTGCCCTTAGCGATCTTATTTTTCAATCCTCTATTATTTGTTTATTATTTTTAATTAATAAAAACGAAAAAAATAATCGTACTAAAGTTGTGTGTTGTTTTCAGGATTTGCATCGTCTTCCACCACCTGAGAAAAGCAAGGATGGTATACTTCTTTTCTTCAAGCTTTATGATCCTGAGAAGGAAGAACGTCGGTACTGTCAACATGTTGATCTCTTCAATGGGTCGGGAATTAGTCCACATGAAGAATTCCAGTAAACTGACTGAAATTATATCCAAATTAAACGAGAGAGCTGGATCTAGTCCAGATGAAGAAATGGAACTCTACGAGGAAATAAAATTTGAAGCCATGTGTGATGTGTGAACGTCTTGACGACAGAAGCTCATTTAGATCTAGACAGGTATTATTAAGAAAAAACTGCAAAAATGGTCCTTGTGGTTCGCTGTTTTTTGTGGTTTTGGTCCAAACCTTTGCAAATTTGTATAGATTGTCCTTTTTCGGAGGTTTCTTTGTGGATTTGGTCCCTATCCAAACTGAAATGTCTATTTTACCCTTTAAATTTTTTTTTCCAATTAATTTTAATTTTTAACAGATTTATTAAATAAAAAAATAAAAATAAATCCTCCCCTCTCTCTCTTCCATCTATTCGTTTCCCTTTTTAATTGCAAAACCCACGCCACCGTCACCAAGAAACCCACCGGCATCTCCCTTCTCTCTCGACCTTCACTGGTCTCTCAACACCCCTCCGGTTACCCCCTCTCTCTCTCACTCTCACTCTCACTCTCACTCTCACTCACTCACTCACTCTCTCTCTCTCTCTCTCTCTCTCTCTCTCTCTCTCTCTCTCTCTCTCTCCTGTCACCATCTTTATCTACATCTTCAGTTTATTTTAAAGTATGGTTGCATTAAGTGGTTAGTTTCGGTAATGGTTCAGACCAGGAGAGTTCTTGTAATCTTGTTGCAGAGCTGTAAAGAAATCAATATATATTAGGTAGTTTCTTGATGTTCATCTTTAGTATTTGTGTCAAGTACATAGAGGATTTGGTTATAAGAAATCGACCAAATATATCTCTGTAATTGAATCATCACCAAACACAAATTATATGCGATTAAATGTTTTGCGAATCACGAATCTAAATATTTTGTAAGTCGAACCAAGAAATTGATCACATTAGATTGATCCGACACCCACCACCTTCCTCTCTTCTCTCTCCTCACTCCGCCCTCGGTCGTCTTCTCTGGTGGATACACACACACCTCTGCAACTAAACACACACACACCCACCTACGTCTTGATTTAAAACCACATAAGGCCAGTGATGAACAAATTGGAGAACACAATCAAAGCCCAAATTGCAATCATCGAGTAGAATCACAACCAAAGCATCAAAGGAAAAGAAAAAAGAGCATTATATTACACATACCCAGAAATTGACCGGATGACGCATGAGCAATATTAGCTGGATTTCCTACACAAATACCCATTTGAGAGTGGTGTTCTTCTAAAATCGAAATCAGGGGTGGTCAAGGAAATAACACAATGAATGGATTACAGTGAATACCCGAGGAGGAAACCTGTTTTTGTTTTGGATTACAAAATTTGGTGTTTGATTTTTTCAAAATGGTATACTTTGACCTTCAAGACTGGAGTTCGGTGAGGTTTGATTAGAGCACATTTTCCCTTTTATTCGGCATACTCCGAGCATGCAAACAGATAAGTATAGGTCGTCGGTGAGGAGGGAGGCTGCCGGAGAGAGTGCCTGCATTGTGCTTGTGGCGGAGAGAGAAAGAGAAAAGACGGGGGAGGGGGATACAGTTGGTGGGGTGTTTGGGGGTATTAATTGTTTTTATTTTATTTAGTAAATTTGTTAAAAGTTAAAATTAATACGAAAAAGAAATGAAAAGGGTAAAATAGACATTTTAGTTTGGACAGATACCTAAACCACAAAGAAACCTTCTAATAAGGACTATTTTCACGATTTTGAAAGTCAAGGGACCTTATCCACAGAAAATCGCAAACCACAAGGACCATTTTTGCAGTTTTCTCTATTATTAATCTTAATCAAAAAGCTGGTTAACTATATCTGAACAAAAATTTATTTTGTTTGTTTTTCTGCAGCTTGAAAAACCACAGCATCATATTTCGGTAAAACCACAGCAATCACAAACCACCAAAAAGCATACCATTATTACTCCAATTATCATCAAAATATTACCAAAAATATCAATAAATGTTGGCCACATCCGTAACATGATGCAAATCTTGCCAAATTTTGTTATTGGATATATATATATATATATATATATATATATATATATATATATATATATATATATATATATATATAGAAGGAGGATCGTCTAGGAACCCAAAATCCGGTAAGAACCGTAAGGACAAATATGGACCTTTAATCATGAAAAATGGGTGGATAAGATTCAATTTGAATAAAATGTCATATCTTAAAAGCTTGGGGGCTAGTTGTATAAAAATCAAAACTATTGGTTGAATAATACAAATTAATAAGGGTAATATGGTAATTGCAACGAGACCCCCCACCAGATTGCGACACTTGTCGCTATATGGTTTGCTGGGTTTTTTTTATTGCCCCCGCTTAGTTTTTGTGCCATAACTTTTTTTTTTCTTTGTAAAAAGAATTCTAAAAAAACCTAAGTTCTTAAAATTTAAATCTCTACAAAACAAGCACAATCATGAAAATTTTGAAAAAAAATATATTTTTTATTTTTTATTATTATAAAAAATCAAAAATTAAAATAAAAATCCAAAAATTATGAAAATTTAATGGATAATTGTAGATATTATATTATTAAGTTTGCAAAAAAAATTGAAAAAAAAAGTTTTTTTCGTGTTCATTTTTATATTTTAAGTAAAAAAACACATCAAAATAGCAAAAAAATACATATGATCCAAAAATATTAAAACCAAAATATGTTTTATGATTCAAAACTTATGATCAAAGATGCAATATTCGTTATGATTCAAGATCCAAAAGTCGTTATGATCCAAAACGAGTTAAAAAAAACATATAACGACAAAATGATTCAAAACTTATGATCCAAGATGCAAAAAAATATGATCCAAAATGTTATGATTCAAAAATATATGAACCAAAATGTTATGATTAAAAATATCATGATCCAAAATGATTAGATTAAAGATACGAAAAAAACGTTAAAATTAATATTAAAAAATATTAAAAATTAAAAAATACATAAAACTGAAAAAAAACAAAAATAAAATAAAAATCGAGTACTGTAGCATTCAAAAAAAATAAAAAAATAATAATAAAAAATAAAAAAAATAATAATAAATAATAATAATAAATAAAATAATAATAAAAATCTAAAAACTAAGTATAATTTTTTTGAAAAAATAATAATTTTTTTTGAAAAAAAGAAAAGATAAAGAAATAAATAAAACGAAAAAGGAAAAAAAACGAGAAAAAAAACTCACTTAAATCACGTTGAAAAAAAAAACCCACTTAAATCCTCGAGTTCGTATTTCATTCCGTGGACGTGCGTCGCACATGATTGCGTCACATCGAAGGAAGACGTTTTGACGTTATTGCCCTTATAAGAATGATTGGAAGAGAAGAGTCCTTGCGGTTCCTACCGGATTTTGGGTTCCTAACGGATCCTAACCCTATATATATATATATATATATATATATATATATATATATATATATATATATATATATATATATATATATATATATATATATATATATATATATATATATATATATATATATATATATATATATATATATATATATATGAAATAGAATGATACATAGAGTATCTATCAAGTGGCAAGAACTATGCTTTTATTTTTACCTAAAGTTGAATCACACTCGAGCATAAAACCAACCTTATCCCATTAAAGTTAAAGAAAATGAATCCAACCTCTAAAGCTACCCTCAAGGAAAAATTTGCACATTGGATTCCGCATTGAGAAACATGGCATCACATTGGAATCTCCCAAATACACGTTTAGGGCTAATATACACTCGAGCAATAATATGTAGTCTCACAAAATCTTTGAATGAAAACTAATATATATATATATATATATATATATATATATATATATATATATATATATATATATATATATATATATATATATATATATATATATATATATATATATATATATATATATATATATATATATATATATATATATATATATATATGGTCAGGATCAAATGAGAACCAATATTTTCATGAGAATCAGTACGAAAAAGCTGTCGTAAAGTTTCGTTCTTCGTTCCGTCGTCGACCCTATCTATGTTTCTACGATGGCCCAAGAACACGCTCATTCTTCAGCCGTAGAGAGACTTTTGAATTGCGAGGTACCATTACGAGCTCAATATATACGAGTGTTATTCCGTGAAATAACTCGAATTTCAAATCATTCACTTGCAAGCCGGAACTGGATTACATTTCAATAGAGAGAAAGCATTCATAAAAGGGCATGATAGTCATTTAACAAATCTCATTTAATACTGAATTTTTTTATTTCTGGCAACAACAATAACTACCTCCTAAAATTAAGCCTACTAGATTTGAATATTCAAATTTCAAAAAAAAAATTCAAATTTTCATTTTTATAAATCAGATTTTCTGATTGTGAAAAAACATAATTTTTTTATTTAGATTTTTCCAGCTTAAAAGACACATAAATTTATTTATTTGCAGGTGCATATATACATATTCGCAGGTGCATATATGCATATTTTCGAAATTCATATATACATATTCTTGTCTTTAATTTATGAATGCAAATAACAATAAATCGATTTATTAAAAACAATAATATACAACTGTTTTGAACGATACATAAAAAATTATTAAAAACAATGAACAATACATACAAAAAATATAAAAAACAACAAAATTTCATGATATCTTCATTTTTTTAGTTTGTCACTTTTCAATTCTTCAGTTTGATTGATAAATTCTTCAAAATCTGCAAAACATTAATAAAAACTAATATAAATGTATATTCAAAAACACTAAAATAAATACATACATGCATATACACATATGAACCAATGCACATCTATTTATGCATATATACAAATAAGCACATGTGTATATGAACAAATTGATATACATATGCATATGTGCACATACGTTTGAACAGACATATGCACATATGTGCACATATACACATGCATATACACATATGCACGCATATGCACATATATGTATGCATGTGCAGATATATACATGCATATACACATATGCACATAGAAAAAGAAATCCATAAGTACAATGCTATAACTCACACATATGCACATATATGTATGCATATATACAAATACGCACATATGCAAATACGTACAAAATACGCACATGCAAAAACACATGTGAATATGTGCACATATGCACATATGCACTTATATACTTGTCTTAAAAAGAAAGACAAGTGCACATATGCACATGTGCACATATGCACATGTGTACATATAAGTGCACATATACACTTTCATATATTCATATATATACACTTTCATTTATTCATATATATATTTATACATATATACACATACATTTATGCAAATATACACATATATATATGCACATATGCATGTGTATAGAATACTTTGAATAACAAAATTAATTTCACCACAGAGTTAGTTGGCAAATGAAGAACAAAGAGAACCAATGTTTGTGGAGAATATTTCTTACCTTTTGGCTTGCGGTCAAAACTTTGTTGAGTGAGTAAGCAAAATATTCGGTACTTCTTGGATCACTTCCCTGTATTACCATTACAAAAATCTGAGAAAACCATAACCTAAAAAGTAAAACTACAAGTATATGCTTACATGTATCTCAGGAATTAGGGTGATTTGAGCATAAACTTCATTTGTGCCTTGTTCATCTTAAAGAGGAAGAAAATTTTATAAACCATTAGAAAAAAAAATCAATAGAGGAATTAAGCATTTTTACCTACCAAACACACCATATGTCGAAGCCGAATTTGCTTCCAATTTTTAAGCAATTAAACATATTATAATTTTAAAACCATAATCAATCCAAAAAGACCATATACCTGTGAATTGAATTGCAATTCTCTTAAAATTTTCTACAGAGAAATTAAGCACTTTCATATATTCATATTGTACGTGATGCTCCGTCAATACCACCCAACAGGGGAACTCCCATCAATTGCCATTTAGACTTCTACCTGCTTACAATTTGATTTCGAATTTTCTCATGTCACATAAAAAATGCAAACTTCTCGATGGCTGTGAGTAAATGCAACTAAATTCTTAATTGACGAACCGTTATTGCAGGCTTCAATAAACAAAATACGTTTGTTAAAGGGGATGACTGACCTAAATCGTAGAGGCATAATTCTGAATTGGATCATGTAGAAGCATCTTGGCATAGCACCAGAAATGGTGGTGGCGTATAGGAGGTTGTGGAAGGAAACTCGGTGAGCGACACACTCTGGTAGAAATTAAACCGCTTCCACCAAACTGAGAAATAAATCAATGCCAATAGCGCTGAGCGAAGAGAACGATGTGCTGGCCGATGGCGAAGGGGGAGGATGAAGAACTTCCGGTGTGAAGAACAACCCGATGGACCACTGATTTCATCCGGAGGATGCGTGATTAGGGTTATGTGAGAGACCGTGAAAGAGAAAGAGGAGAATAGAGTAACCGGCGACCATTCTTCTCCGGCGATAGTACGGTCCAGAACACCATCGCCACCGGTCAATGCCCTCAGTCGCCCCTCGTCTCCTCATCGGTGTTACTCTAGGTCTCCGACGACGAGATCTTCTCCGGCGTTGCTCGTTTTATCGCCGACTACAACCAACCATCCCCCCTTAACAGTTTCATTCCAGTGGTGTCGGCGCCACCATCTTCTCCGGCAATGGTGGATCGATTCCGACCCCATGCTTGATTCACTATAGACGGCATCGATTTCTTGATGCCACGATTCACGGCTCTCCTCCGGTAGATGAGGATTACGTTGATTTAAGTGAGAGAGTAAGAGAGAGAGAGAGAGACGATGAGAGACACAGATATAGAAAGTTTACCTAAAATTAATCAGGCTATTTTTTAGGAGAATCCCTTCAATTTTGGTTTGTAGTTAATGAGAGGGAACGGACGATGAATGCAAAATACCAAGAATACCCCCATCGGCTCTATACCGATCCACTTATTTACAGTTTTGCCATTGAAAATCTCAGTCATCCAAAAAAATGATCAAACGGCTTACAATTGGTTCTCCAGTTCTCCGAAAAAAATGAGTTCTTATTTGAACTTTACTCTATATATATATATATATATATATATATATATATATATATATATATATATATATATATATATATATATATATATATATATATATATATATATATATATATATATATATATATATATATATATATAGAAGGGTTATAATAAGAACCACAAAAAGGTTGAGAACCGTAAGAACCACTAATTCACAGTTTAATAATGTTGTATTTTTATTTTTAACACTTGTTTTTTTATCAAAAAAAAATTGTCAAACACATAAAAATATAAAATTATCCTTCATTTGCTATTAGATATCAATATTGATGTGTTTTAAAGGAAAAAAATTTGCGTTATAGTATTTATAGTTTAATAACTAGAAATTTTTTTATATTGTGAATATTGTAAAACGTATTAAAAATTAAGGATTTTTATTAAGTATGTTGTATTTTCACATAATAAACAAGTGTGAAAAAAAAAAGCAAAAAAAAAACATAATTCTTAATGTGTGAATATCGGTTCTCACGGTTCTTAACTTTTACTAATTCTCATTTGAAACCATATATATATATATATATATATATATATATATATATATATATATATATATATATATATATATATATATATATATATATATATATATATATATATATATATATATGATTCTGTGAGAACCCAAATATTAATGAGAACCGTGAGAACTCCTAGACTAAAAATTTTTCAAAACAAAATGACTTAATGCACTAAATCCGTTATATTTATGACATTTTATCAAAAAAAATTGACGAAATGTCTTAACTATAAGCGACTTAATGCATTAAGTCATTTAAAAAAAATCATAATCTAGGAGTTTTCACGGTTTCCTATTAATATATGGGTTTTCAAATAATCCTGACTATATATATATATATATATATATATATATATATATATATATATATATATATATATATATATATATATATATATATATATATATATATATATATATATATATATGAATGAGTTCAAATGAGAACCACTAAAATGTTAAAAACTATGAAAACCGATATTCACACATTAATAATCATGTTTTTTTTTTTGTTTTTTTTCACACTTGTTTATTATGTAAAAATACAGCATACTTAATAAATTTTTTTATTTTTTAATACATTTTACAATATTTACAATATAATAAATTTTTTAGTTATCAAACTATGAATACTATAACATAAATTTTTTTTAAAACACATCAATATTGATATCTAATAGCAAATGAATGATAATTATATATTTTTATGTGTTTGATAATTTTATTTTGATAAAAAACTAGTGTTAAAATTAAAATATACAATATTATTAAACTGTGAATTAATGGTTCTAACGGTTCTAAACCTTTTAGTGGTTCTCATTTGAACCCTTTCTAAAAACGTATATATATATATATATATATATATATATATATATATATATATATATATATATATATATATATATATATATATATATATATATATATATATATAGGGATGGGTTCAATGCAGAACCAAAATATATTGCCTAACTACAGAACCCTATTTTTTACCGTTGATCTGGTTTTGATGATAAAGGGTATGATGGTCCAATTAAAGGTGCGTATCCTATAAAATTGCACAGTTCATATGTTCATCAATGAACATATGTTCATCAATGAACATATGTTCATATATGAACATATGTTCATATATGAACACATGTAAATTACATGAGCAAGGTTCTGTGTTCTCTCTCCCTTTGATTAAAATACAAAAAAACTTCAATCCCAATAATATCAACCATTACATTGATCAAGTCTTAAACAATTACATGAGCAAAGTTTAAAGAATAATAACATATCACAATTCAGTATCAAAGTATCAAATCAAAATATGTTCATTGATGAACATATGTTCATTGATGAACATAATATCCCCTGCAACCAGTGTTTCTAGTTTGTATTGATTTCTCTGATTCTCATCGCAATATCAAAGCATTTGCATCTTCTACAACCTACAAATTAACTAATGAAAATGAGATAGCTAACCACTGCGTCGTAATCTGCTGATTGATGGTCATAGTTCATTGATGAACATATGTTCATTATTGAACATATGTTCATTGATGAACATATCGTTTTGGATCAGAAATACATGGTTCGGCTTCACTTAGGGCCAATTGTAGATGAGCAGAGTAAACTTTCTCTTGTTGAGGCTATGAAATAAGGCTAAATGCAAGAGATAACATCTATTCATTTATTTTTTTTACTATTTATAGCATTGTAATTCAATTTATTACTATTACAACATTATACTTCAAGAGGACATACAATATCAAGATGTTGTTCTCCACTGATATCAATGGCATCCAGATTGAGTAATGTGCATAAAACTGCAGGGAATGTGATATCAAACTGTATTTACAAGCAATAGATGTGAATTGAGTTCTAAATATCTGTATTTAGATCTAACTCTCAGATATTACCAGTCATTGATGATACTTACATTGATTTTGAGTTGTTGCCCTCGTGAGGTATCAACTACGAGCTTTGTATCAATAACTATTTGGAGATATAGTCCTGCAATGAATAAGATACCGTCAATAACATTGAGATGTTGAAATCAACATGCCAGATTTATAAACGTGTGACATTGATGCACCAATGAGGAATTGCATGCTAATAATTCTCAAGAATCAAAAAAAAAGTTATATACGGGTGTTAGATCGCTAACAGGTACTGTAGACAATTAATGAAATTTTAATTGTCGACAGCAGCAGTTGATTCAAAAGTTACGATCAAATTCAAACCAATAATTGATTGAATCAATTCAGCCTGTTGAGCAAGTCGGAGGACTGTAGCCGAAAATTCCTTTACGATTAACTCAGTCTGATGGAAACAAATCAGCAATCCAACATTGAGAAGGGTGTAATCGCATACGTAGGAAAGAATTGAGGAATGTATAATTTTAATTAAACGAATAATCGACCAGAAAAAAGTCCAAAACGATGAAATCCTAATACCTTGTTATCGACAGCAGCAATTGACTCAGAATACAATCAAGTGAAATGAGAGGGTACGATCAAATTGAAACCAATAACTGATTGAATCAATTCAGTGTGTTGAGGAAGTCAATTGAGGACTGTAGACGAAAATTAAGCAGCTTTGATGAAACACCCACGTTTTTGCGTAAAAGTGTTTTGGGTATCAAGAGATGAATGCAGATACCTTGTTCGATAGCTTCCAAACGAAAACAGGTTTCGAGAAGTGAAGAAAACATACCGGGATCCTCGATCTGTATGCCATTTTTGACAGAAGCTTCGAGGGAAACTGAATCTAGATTGAGATGAGGATACGTGAAGAGAA
The DNA here is from genome assembly GCA_023525715.1 of Cichorium intybus. NCBI lineage: Eukaryota > Viridiplantae > Streptophyta > Magnoliopsida > Asterales > Asteraceae > Cichorium > Cichorium intybus. Next base: position 3,776,470 of record CM042009.1, read on the forward strand.
GCTATTTTGGCTCCTTGAATCGATTTCTGATTTTGTGTGTGTATGGGTTTGTGGGTTCCTGTTATCGCCGACACTCTCCCCCACTCTTTTTTTTTGCGATCTGAACATTGATGAAAGGTGGAGAAGATAAGAGGGTTGGAGGAACGAAGGTGAAATCATATATATATATATATATATATATATATATATATATATATATATATATATATATATATATATATATATATATATATATATATATAGAGAGAGAGAGAGAGAGAGAGAGAGAGAGAGAGAGAACACGGGTGAAGATGGTGATAGATTGGGTTAAAAACCCAATATATCCTTACCTAGCAATAATCCTCTGCATAATGTGTATAATTTTATAGTGCATCCTTTTTAATCTAAGACGTTGATATATTGATCCAAGGGTTTTAAAGATGGTTCTGTGGTTAGGTAATTTAATTTTGGTTTTGCATTCAACCCATCTATATATATATATTCTTTTGTCTTTTGGGAGTAAAGGTTCTTTAATGTATAACTAAAAACGAAAAGTTTTTTAACATGCTTATCAACTATTAATAATTGGAAGGAAAACTGCACCTGTTACCGACTCGCTATAATTGTGTCGTTGATGGATGCATGATAATTGCCAAAAGGATGGTGTATTTACATTTCTTTCATTTGTATGATCATTTTTCGTTCTTAATTCTATGTTTTATAGGACTTAAACCCACGATTACAAACTACATGTAATATGTATAAATTGAACCAATAAGACATAAAACCTTAATCTTTATGAACCATTTATATGTATATACAAAACTGAAGGGCAATGATGCTTTAAACTCGAGTTCATTTACACCTTCTTTTTCATTTTTGCACTTTTCTTTTGTGTGTTTTATCTTCATTTTTCAAGTAAAATAAATGAAAGTCACAATCACATTCTCACAAGCACACAAGTGGGACCAAACTATATACAAAACCTTAGCCTTCAGGATCCTTAATTTATATATATACACGCATAGACCAAAAGGGAATTGATGATTTAGACCCGTAGACAATAAAATCCAACCCATTTCATAGCTTACCGATACAACAGTTTATATCAACTTTTTGCCATGGTTAATAAACCTATATTTGTTAAGCTAAAGTGAGCATATAGTGTGTTGAATTTGGATTAGAAAAAGACACGACTTTGGGTCACTGTTTGGCTTTTGATTTTGGTTTGGAATATAAGGAAAAGGTGAGGCAAAGAAGACAGCTTCCAAAATAAAATTTTGATGGGGTGGGGATTTGGGGATATGTATAGTATATGATCAACTTCTACTGTGCAATGGGGATACGAGAATAATTGCACAAGAATATATAAGAAGAGAGATGAAACAAATCTCCATGAAAATTATTATAAACAGGAAAGCAATTTAGATTCCTATTATAACCTATCAATCAATTTTTTTTCTTCGCTTCAAATAATAATTATGATATATTTTCACATGACTCATACAAGAGTGTACGTACATATTTCTAGGCTTTCATATATTGTACTTAAATCAGGGGCGGATGCAGATATATCAATAGCCGTGGCACCGAAAAAAAATTTCCGAGCTAATATAATAAGAAAAAAAAATTTCCGACCTAACATAATAACATAAAAACGTTAAAAAGTACGTTGCATTATATATTAATATAACATATGCCCAAATGCCCATTAATTTTAATTAGCCCAAATGAATATTAATTTTAATTAGCCCAATTAGACTTAGTGGGTCGGTGATACTTTATTATTTAAGCGGTGACACATTTTTTTTCACACCATTGCATCCCATTAGAAAATTAAATTTTTTTCCTCTACGTACACGAATTTTAGTAGGTGCCCCGCCTCCCTGTGCCCTACTATAAAACCGCCCCTGACTTAAATGGTATTTGTAACAATAATACTTTACGCTTTATATGTTGCGAGTTTAGGTATTTTTACCATTTTCCGTTAAAAAACATGTATTATTAGTTAACCATACATGTCGATAAATAAAATAAAAAAGATGTTTTTTATATCATGATGCAGAAATTATGTATACGGAAGGAATGGGAATAGCCTGATGCATGACATCGCGACTTGAACAACACAGACAATCAATCAGGAACGAGATATGATTGGATTTTGGTTTGCGATTTTGAAAGGACTATTAATACATTTGACCTAATTACTCTTTTTTAGACGATCGGATTCTAATTAACGAAACACTAGCAAGGAGCTAGCAAAAACTTCAAACAACTACATCAAAATAGGTATGAGGAGTGTTGCAACCAAAAAAACTCAATTGACGCTAATCTTTTTGTTCCTATGAACAAATCATCGAACGAAAGAAACAATAATGTTTCAGAAATAACATCTTTATGGAATTTGGAGGCATAAAAAACACATATGTTGCGTAGTCCAAACCACCCATATCGTTGACATGATCACGGCTTCCAAGGTTACCTTCTTCATCGGAGAAAGTCTTTGTGTATCGACCCAAGCAAAGACGTCCTCAAGCAAGCCAAGATTCGGAATTTCCAACTTAGGTCATCGACCTATCTTTGCCCATATAAGTTCAACAATCTCACACTCTGAAAAAACAAGCAAAACTTCTTCAATAAAATCTCCACAAACGGTCTTAACATTAACTCCACTATTCACCAAGTTACTACTGATAACGCTCTCCACATTCAAATATTCATCTTTATAGAAAAATACTTGGTTCAACGAGTTTTACCCACCCCATTCGATAGTAAAACATCACATTATGACACTGATATCGCTGTAATTATGCAAACATTTTGTGTGATATCAGTGTATTCTTAAAGTGATATTTGACTTAATTGGGATTATACTCACTTTACTTGGAAATTGATTTGTATAGAATTCAGAGGTTTTCGAGTGACAATTATGCAAAATGGAGCGGAATCGAAGCGAAACAATAAATAAATGAAGAATGAGGATAGCGATGCTATCAGAAGATAGATAGCGACACTATTAGGAGATAAGTAGCGGTGCTATGACAACTTAGCGACGCTAATGGAGACACTTAGTGATGCTATTCTTTGACCGATCAAGGCGAATTATCGGGGAGTTAGTTAGATAGCGGCACTATATGATGAGGATAGCGACGCTAATTACCATAATTTCAATTCTACAAATATCGTGCTCCAGACGGCTTCAGCACACGACGGTGGGTATAGCCTCCCACAACCATTCACACATTCCAGAGAGTTTTTATACCCTAGTTTGTCCGTATACAACCCTAGTTAGGTTTTTAAGCTTTGTTTCGGTGTTTAGGGAATTCCTAACATTTGGGATTGCTCTAAGCAGTGTTTATCTTTTACTTACTTTTGACAAGGATTTTTCGACTCCTGAACCAGATTTGTTTCGTAGATCTAGTTACGGTTATGTTGCTTTTGTTTTGAATATTTGGTTTTACAGTTATTGTTTATGAATCTGAGTTATCATTTGGTTTTATTTATGAATTGTGATTATTCAATGATTCGTTTATGTATTTTCCCTACAATGAAAGCATAAATCCGTTAGGGTTACTTTCGGGGATGTTCAGGATAAGATGACGAGCGTGTTTTGATTCTTTTGTGTCATTCAATTTAAATCTGATTTTGATCATGGTAATTGGAATTGGTTTCTTGAATGTGTTTGATTTCAACTAAGATAGTATATTAGCATTCACCAGTCTTGCCGAGTTCATCGATTATATGGATTAAGACAATTGTTTTAGTGGACATACATTTTGACGAACTTGTGAATTTGAACATATGAATTTGTATTTGGTATGTGTAAGACATGGTACTGGTAAATCACTAATTGTGTCGAATCCCAAAAGAACTAAGACAGTTAGTCGACTGACATACCATATGCCTTAGGTTATTGATTACAAATTAAGGTTTTCATAATTGACACTTAAGGGAAGAAAAACACGTGAGTCTTTATTATCCGAGACTAATCCGGAAGTATCCTGTTTGGGTTATTGATAGTTTTCTTTTACATAGTTTTAGTATAGAGTTTACAGGGTCAAGCTTTAACCTTGACATTATTGCTAACTTTTATTCTCTTTATATTGCACACACATAAAACTAATTTGCTAAAAATCTTTAGGAAATACAAGATTAATAATCTCTAAGATAAGGATAATAAAAGACAAATTACACCCACCAAAAATCATAGCTGCGACCTGAAATTGTTTCATAAAGACAAAAATATCATTTTCAAACAAATCTTAATATTTTTTCACAAATGCAAATGAAAAGCAATCGGGGCCTGAAGCTCGATCCCTAGCACAAGAACAAACTGCATCATTGATTTACTAAATTGAAAATTTTGATTCCAAGAGAAGTATTCGATTCAAATCTAGACATTTGTTGAACTCCATTGTTGACATCAAGCTCCCTCAAAATGTTGAAACTTTGCTTTAAAAAGGTTACGAAAAGCATCTTTAACCTAAACCAGATTCGTAATATACTCACCATGTGCCATAATGACGATTTAGAGCGACACATTGCGTTGAGAGTTTGTTAATCCTATACGTGCAAAAGGTTGTCTTCGACTGAACAAACTAATACAAAAGGTTATTTCTTGCAAAAATGAAGGACACATGAACTAATTCCTTTAATTTTACTATTACACTGTGACTATTTTTGTAATTTTGTTTTACACTATTACACATGAGTCATTTCTATAATTTTACTATTAGATAAGGACCAATTTTGTAACTTTTACATTTCCTTTGATAACAAATGGACTATTTCTATAATTTTACTATTCCACAATGATCATTTCTGTAATTATGCAAATTAACAACACGACCATTATGTAATATTTGCATTTTGCCAACACAGAGACCATTTTTTACTATTATACATTGATCATTTTTGTCATTTTGTTTTATACTATTACGCATGAGTCATTTCTGTAAATTTACTATTAAATAGGACCATCTCTGTAATTTTTATTTCCCGCTATTATGTGAGGGCAATGTGTGCAAATTTATTATTACATAAGGACCAATTTTATGATTTCGCAAATAAAAAAAACTTTTTTATTTTGATGAGACTCTAGGAACAATATCAAGATATTTGGTAAATGCTATATAGGATAATGTCGCAGATAGACAATCTTCTTTTTCTTTTAATCAAATCTTGTTAAAATTTGGTATTATCGTCACCCTCAATACTTCATTTACTCTTGGCTTTTTTTTTTTTTCTATTTTTTTTTTTTTTGCCAAATCAATAACTTTCATATTTTCCATATATCTATCTAATTTGTTAAATAATATCCACCCTCTTGGAAATTACTTATCCATTTACTATATATGTCATCATCAAGCATTTTATTGACTTCGACCAAGCTATTTAGTAAATCTAATTTTCCCTATTAAGAGTTCTCTTGGACAACCTCCTGCCAAAGATTTAGCTTTGCGTTTAAATATTTAATTAATCTTTGAAAAGTAAAACCTTGTTTCTCACTACCAGCCCATAACAATTGGCCTTCATTACTTTAACCAAAGCACCAAAACCTTCGACCTCCATGAAAAAGTAGTAGAACTTGAAAGGTAATGGCCTATAATTCATGTATTTGTTTTTCATAATAACCGGAAAATGGTCTGATCAAATTCTATCCAAAGCGCGAAGCATAGTATTTGGAAGAAACATCAAAAACATTTTCTAAAAACCAAAAGTCGATCAAGCTTGGACATTTTGGACCCATTATTATTAACATGAGTAAAGTTTCGATCCCTTTCACAACATCAACTAACTCCAAATCTATTATAAAATCATTAAATTATTTTAATGATAGATGGCAAAATTCTGTACCATATCTCTCCGCCTCATTCTGCACCACATTAACATCACCAAAAAAACGTACGTACCTCCTATTTGATACATAAACGTAGAAATATATAGGACAACAATGCTCTTTTGCTTTTAACGTCTTGAGGAGCATATATGTTAATCATATAACGCTTAAATTTTGAAATCACTCATTCTCCCTCTACTATCGCAACATTTTTGGTACAATTGACGTTGGATTTGACAAAGACATGTGGATCCCGAACTGAAGTAATTCCCTCGGAATGCCCTCTTGTACTACGAAATTACCCCACATAGTCCTTACTTTTAACAAATTCAATTGTATCATTCGAGTATCTTGAATACCAAAAAGTTTGACACCATGTTCCATACACAATCAGCCAATCCAACTCTTATTCTTACTACTACCGACACCACAAATATTTGCGGACAAAATATTCATGTATACCTTCCTTTACACCAATAGGAGGAATCAACTTCTTTAGATCTTTTTTACATCCATGCATGTTATATCCCAAAATTGTCCCTATAGCAAGGTATTTGATCATCTCCTCAATCGAAGAGAAACCATCATTCTGACCTTTACACCTTTTATAATTTTGAACAATTTTGTTTTCAGTTGATAACATATTTTTCTTTTTTTTCAGACTCATTTTTTGAGCATGTCCCACAATTAATAGAACCTTCAATATGAGCAGACCCGTCAAAAAACTTTAACAGACTGTGGAAGTGGATCCCATCGAATGTTGGCGGCTTGGATAGTGATCATAAAACGTCAATATTTTAGTGACGGACGATTTAATTTCAAAAAATAATTTTCTTTAAGAAATGAAATTGTGACAAGTTTTAAGGAATATAAAGTCTCTAATCCATCTGTAATCTTATAAATTTCAATGACAAATTAGCTACGGATGGTCTTTGTTGGTGTGCCCTGTGAATTTTGTCATTGCTGCGGTTAGAAGTTCATGCTGGACTGTTGCGGTTCAGTCAAATATACCCCATGCCTCATTGATTATCAAATGTGGGGTTTTATCACTAAATTATGTGTCAAAGTCTATTTGTGGTAGTATCCTAAACTCATCCAAATTACCTCCGACATAACTAAAAGAATAAGGGTTAGACATGAATCTTATAAATGAAAATACATTATTTATTGTTAATTTAAAATTTCACAAGGGAATTTGTTTTTGTCGCAATTCCCATTACTCGTTCTTCATAGGTACATATAAACAAGACCTAAAAGGATCATAACTAATCATATTATTACAAAATAAACAAATCTTAAATATCATCATAACAAATCCCAAATATCATCAAGCATAACTAAAAGATTAATTTAAAGCAGTTATCAAAGAAAATACATGATATAAATTATTTTTCTAAATTTAATAGGTCTCGTCTCTAATTAGTAATATAGTTCGTCATGCGTGTCTATAAAAAAGACCCTAAAAAGTAAAAAACTAACAAATAATGTAATTAAAAATCATCAAACCATAACAAAAGAACTCAAGCAAGCGACATGATGACCAAAAAATTTTAAGTTGGATATGTGGGGTAAAAATAAAAGATTTTAAATGGTCTCTCTCTCTCTCTCTCTCTCTCTCTCTCTCTCTCTCTCTCTCTCTCTCTCTCTCTCTCTCACATAGGGGGTTGCACATTAGCTTTTTAGGCTTTTTACCCTAGCATTCAGCACTTCTTTGATTCACATATGCTCTGTTAACCAATATCCTCTACTTTTAGAATGATTCAAATCAAACCCTCCTTTTAGAAATTTGGGTGTTTTATAATGGAGGAACAATTAAAAAGGGTTTATCCAAAAAGCGCTCAAATCCTCTCAATATATTATAAACCTCGATTTCTCTATATCAATTTACTTTCTTGAAAACTTAACAAAATCTTGTTAGAGACCAACTAAAAAAGATGATTTATGAGAATAGTAGTTTTTTTTTCTTTTCTGATCTTATAATTTGTCGATCAAAGTATAATCACAAATCAGATAAATATTAGAATTTTTCTATCAATAGGCAACTTTTAGAGAATGGTATTACTTAATTGGATTCGAAAAAAAAAATTAAGGTATATCCAGGAAACAACTAAAAAGAGGCCAAAGTCTTCTTAAATTATTAGTTATAACCTCAATTTTTTCTTATAAATTTGAGAAAGGATGGAAGCCACCCCAGATAGACGGGGGAAACCATGTGAACGAAATGTGTACCCCAAGTATGTAATTTCACGACCCTGGTACCGACCGTGAAATACCCCAAACTGAAGATCAACTTAGGGGTCATAAAGATGATCTGGGTGGCTATAGCATGGATGGGTCATAGCCATAAACATATATCAAAGTCGGACAAAGAAGATAGACAGACAATGAATGGGAATGAAAAAGTATCTGAATGAATGGTATCATACCACGCGTCTGAGCTGTCCGGATGAGGCTAAAGGTTTACGATAGTAAATAGTAAAAGAACCTAAATTCTCTAATCAATTATATCTTTCTGCGCTCTATGTTATATCTAAATGAAACTTGAGGTTTGGATCTCTTCGAAGATGGTCATGGGTGATAATGTGTGCTTGCAGAAGTGTTTCATGTTGCGAGCTTTCTAGATCGACCGCATCGTTGCAAAAATGATGGCATCGATCAATTTTGCTTTCAGCTTTGATGTTGATGTATGACTACCACAATGAGTTAGGTAATCCATCGAGCAGATTGAGTAAGAAGTGTTGTCTAGCCACGATTTCATTATAACCCACAATTGAAGTGCCTGAGGGCATTTTAAGAAAATATGAAATCAATCTTCGATCCCCATATCACACGAGAGGAAAAGAACTGAGATGTTGAGACCCTTATGTACGAGAGCGGAGGAGGTTAGGAATTTTTTTTTTCTATAGATGCTCTCCACACAAAGGAGTTAACCTTTATTGGGATCCAATTATTCCATGGAAACGAGTCACTTGCATTACTGACAACGCCTAGTAATATCAAGTATTTTAGTCGTTGTTGAGCCCTATTATTGGTGATTTTATTGTTGGATTAGGTGTCTAAGCCATGACTTTATATTTATATTTATCTTGTTAATTGAAGCAAAGTCCATTTGGGTTGTCCTCATAGATGAAGGTTAGGATAGAGTTCAGTAGAGTAAAAGGTTGATTTATTAATTGTTTAATAAATCAATAGAATTAATTAAATGGTTTATTAATATATATAAGTGTTAATATATTAATTAGAAACTATAATAATTAATTAAGATTTAATCTAGAATTAATTGGATTTAAATCAGTGATTAAATTAATTAACTAAAAGTGCAGGGACTGGTTATGTAATTATTCAATAGTTGAATATTGACTGGCCAGTGTGTCACACCCCGATCCTTGGCGGAATCGATCAAGGCGTGATATATTGTTCAAAGTCTCATGACAACTATGTTATAATATGATTAGATTCAATTAAGTACTAAATATGCAAACAAGATCCACAACATACAAATACAAATCCAAATACAACAATATTTATTACATCAAATTTAAATAGTCTTGTGGGTTTCTAAGATACACCCTACTTTTCATCAACTTCATTCTTCAAATCTGCACCATGGGTAAAAACAGGTCAACTACGAGAGTTGGTGAGTAATCTAGTTTTATTAAAGAAAATTGTGAGTTTGAAATATTTATAATTTGAAACTTGTTTTCTTTGGAAGTCGACAAGCAAGTATTATTGAGATAACGGTTTATAAATAAAAAATTGATTAACAAATGATAACAACAACAATAAGTCCTCACCCTATATATACATATATATGTATATATATATATATATATATATATATATATATATATATATATATATATATATATATATATATATATATATATATATATATATATATATATATAGGATGGAGCATCTAATCATCATACACACTCAACCACGTGCGATCAATCACCTTAGCGTCCCAAGGCGGGGTGGTCAACCCAATAGCGCTATTATTGTCCATAACGTACCTCAAGAATACGGGCATCGTCATGGAGATTAGACTAAAAATGGTAATGCACTACAAGTACATGTAGCGTAAACAAACAATAATTATACATATAATGATTCACGTATAAATGTCTTAACAATGTCTCAATGGTGAAAAAAATAATAAAATGAAGTTGGAACATATTAAAACCACATGATACACCCCAAAAGTATTGAAAATTATAAAATATGGGGTAGATTACTCACATTAGTCCAATAAGGAATGCGCGTGTTGTACGATAGACGGCTCGAGTCAAAATGTCGTAGAACCTAATGTAATTAATAGTTTTGGCTTAGGAATCGATAAACGGGAATATAGTATTAATAAAAATAATTAGACACATATTCTTATATTAGATGAATTAACAATAATCCAAATTTTGTTTTGAATATTAATGTATTCATATGTTAAATGAATTTTAAATTGAATTAATTACTTTGCTTAATTAATTTATATTTTCACTTTAGGCAAGATTTTAATAATTTCTTATTAAAATAATATCTAGTCAAATTATAAGTATTTACAGATTTTATATATTATAAACAATTATTTATATGAAATAATCATTAAAAATGCATTTTTACATGCTTAGATATTTAGGAAAATGATTTTAAATACTAAACAGTAATGAAACATTCTAAAATTATCTGAAAATTATTATTTCATAAAATAGTAATTACTGTAAAATTTTCATATTTTTCTTAACTGCTTTAGTTTTTATTTAGTATTTTAATAATTAAACCACAACAAATTTCGAGAAAAATAATATATGATTCCCAAAAATTCTAGAAAATTAACCATAGTTTTCTAACATTATATTGAGCCTACTGTAAATATTTTGGATATTTTGGACTATGGAAAGTATTTCTTATGTTTTTCATTATTAACTAATCAATAAAATCATAAATAATAGGAAATATTAAGAGAAATTCATTAGACTTTTTATTTACGATTAACATGTTATATATGATATCCTGATAAGGTTTTATAATTTTTGGACATGTGTAGCTATTTATTATCAATTTAAACCATTAAATAATCATTAAATCCGGAAAAATAAGCAAACATTCTTACAAAAATCTGTAAATTTTGTCATGGAGTCTTTAAAATGTTTATAAGATGCGAAAAATATAAACTCTAGTCTTTAACATACATAACTATATTTTGCAATTTATTTATCTACAACAAAATAAAATACAAAATAAGCATCCAACAGTAATATAAATGCATGAAACTTTATAAATCCACTTTAATCAAAATATGGGTTGTTCCAAAATTTTCCTAGAATTTATTGACTGCAAAACGTATTTTATGTGAATTATTGCCCTATTTTATTGCAATAATTATAGTAATTCAATAAAAATAAGTTATTTTTTGAAAATTTCCAGAACTTCTTATTTTATTGATGGGATCCTGAGAAAAATCAGGTTTATGCATAAAATGAGTTTTAGATAGTTTGGTGGATTTAATTTGTTTCATTCATGAATTTGAGACTTTTAACAACATACATTGATGAATGCTTCAAGAGGGATGGAGATTTGAGTATGAGAGATTGTTCTTGGCTGGAAAATTGATATTTCTTGGAAGAATTTCGAGATTGAGAGTGAAAGAAAGAATAGAGAGGGTTTGAGTGGTGATGAGAATAATGTGTTGGGAGAAAAATGAAAGGAAAGATGATGGGAGGTGTGAGTGGGAGACCATGGGAATAACTTTTGGCTTTTGGTGGTCTTCATAATTTCCCACTAGCACAAGCATCTCTATGTAATACACTAACTAATATAAAAATTTTATAAAATTTAATGTAGAGTTTATAAAAATAGAGTTTTATAAAAAAAAAATAGGTTATTATTTGATTATAACAATCTACTTTGATTTGAAGTTTAATTATAGCATTCAAGTTTGATTCTTTTAATTTAATTAGAGCATCATACTTTGATTTGATTTTAATATGGTATCATAATTTAATTTGATTATAGTTATAACGTTATACTATGCTATATTGCTATTAACGTCAATTTATATCGTATTGTATGGGTTTTGATCCTATTAGCGTCAAGTAAGCTCGAGCAGGGTTTATTAAATTTCCAATTGGGTTGGGTTGACCCGAATCCATTTTAGGCGGATGTCACACAGTGGACAGGGTGTAACGCCGAAATGTATTTATTATATAATTATAATAAAAGGGCAAAATGGTCATTTTACCTCAAAAGGGTAATTTGGTCATTTGGACAGAAAAGGACTTGTTATGTAATAATATTTTAAGTCTTGGACTTAAAATGTTATAAAAGTTGATCATTTGTCATAAATTGTGTTATTTGTGGCAAAACTTTGAAATATGCAACTTCAAGGACCAAATTGTAATTTCTGGGAGTATATAAGAGAGACTTGTGTGCAGAATTTTGGGAGTTACGGGAACTTCTTGTGGCTGATTTTCTGCAGAGGATTGGAAGGTTTCTTGAAGGTTTGAAGCTTGGATTGTGATCCTTGGCTAAAAAGGGCATAATTGGAAGAAATTGAGGTAAGTTTCTTCATGTTCTTGATTGTTCATCTTGATGAGTTGAGTAGGACTTGCAAACTGAAATTACAGCCATGATCATGGGGTTAAAATGATAGAATACTTCCATTAAGTCCTTATAACAAAGACATAACTCAATCCAATGGAAGTAGGATGCTATAAATAGCAAAATTGAAGATTTGGGGTTGTTAAAAACTAAGAACCCTAATTCTTAATTTGGATGATTGAGGATGTTTTGATGGTTAAAAACCTTGTTAACATGTAAGGTTTTAGCCTAGGAACAAACCCCAAGCAATTAAGAACGGAAATAAGTACTTAATGGACCAAATCTGCAAGCTACAGTGCATAAATCGCGACTGCCCAGGATCCTGCACTGCAGCTAGGCGCAGTGCGCCCCAAATCCAGGCGGGGTGCGCCCAGGCGCAGTGCGCCCTCCCTTGGGCGGGGTGCGCCTCCGAGCAGAGGCCAGGCAGGGGCTCAAAAACGCTAACTTTTGCTTGGCTTATCCGTTTTAGCTCAAATTTGGACCATAGGCTCGTTATGGTCTAAAAAGTTTGGGAAAATTTTCGTATCGAGTTTTCGACCCCTCGGGGGCACTGTAGACCGACCCGAATGCCTCGATGAATAGTAAAATTCATATAAAGTTAATAAACGGAAAGTTTATTAACTAGGCATTCTATATTATTGAACTCTATTGTATTAGAGTTAATTGTAATGGTTATTAACCTATAATCATTTTGAAATAAATGGAATTATAGGTACGGGACGAGATTTCGCGAAACACATCGAAAGGCAGGAACCGCTAAACGCTAGTTGTAGCAAACCTTCAGGTGAGTAATCTCACTCGTATTTGATGTGATATATGATTGTTGAGCAGCTGCGAATTGAAAATAGTTTTGGGGACGAAAAATGACAAATGTTTGATTTGATGTGACAATACCAGATAAGCCGTGAGTCTGTAATAGACAAGAACGGAGCTGTGAGTCAAACCTTTATTGACAATACCGGAACCAGCCGTGAGTCAATAAAAGGAAAAGACAATACCGGAACCAGCCGTGAGTCAATGGAAAAATAAATGACAATACCGGGACCAGCCGTGAGTCAATAAATCTATATAGACAATACCGGATCCAGCCGTGAGTCTAGGCAACAGCGGAATAACCGTGAGCCATGTTTGATTTTGTATTGTATGACATTACATGTTTGACTTTGTATAGAGAATTTTATTCTTATACATGTAGTATTTGATTTGATTTCTCACTGAGCTTTATAGCTCACAGTTTATGTGATATGTCCCTGCAGGTGAGCGTGATCCCGCGAAGGGAAAGGACAAAGTCCGTGACTGAGGACTTAGTGATTGAAGTGACAGCCCGGCTTAAAGATGTATAATACTATGTATTGTATTTCATGATACACTTGAACTCTGATTTTGTTAACTAATACCCCGCACTTATGGTTTTGAATGTAATATATTTGGTTTGAAAAATGAAAATTTTTGGGGTGTTTTTGGTTAATAAGTCGGGTGTTACAAGTTGGTATCAGAGCCGTGGTTTAAGTGAACTAGGTGTCTTAGACTAGATTCCTGGACTTAAACCGTGAGAGAACAATAGATAAATGGACTGTTAGATATATATAAGATTGTTATTATATATGTAATCTAACGGTTTGCAAAAATTTTGAAGTATGAGAAATACACGAAGCAATCCTACTGGTGTGAATTCGCGTGGTGGAAGTGCACGAAGTGGACCAGCAAGAAGTGGACCAGCACGTTCACGCGGTTCTGCCAGGCGAAGGGCACCAGCACGGGAACCGGTGGGACAAAATCCACCTGACATTCGGGCCATAGTAGAAGAGGTGGTTAGGCAAATGTTGCCAGCATTATCGAACAACCCTAACCCGAGTGGCAATCCCAACCCAAGTGTACATCCTGATCCTACTGAAGAGGCTGCAAAAAGTATCCATGACAGGCAGCCGGAGAATGAAAGCCAGGGGGAAAGTCGGGCCCGAGCGATGAAAGAAACTCAAGGTGGAGAAGCCTCTACCAAGAAAATTGGGTGTACTTATAAATCCTTCCTTGGTTGCAAACCAAAGGAATTTTCGGGGACGGATGATCCAGTCAAAGCCATGGAATGGATCATGCACATGGAGAAGGTGTTCAGAGTAAGCAAGTGTGCAGACGATGATAAAGTTGAATTTGCCACGAATCAACTTACAAGCGGTGCGTTACATTGGTGGCAGACTTATTACAAATCACTGGATCTTGATTCATCCCAATCGATACCTTGGGAGCAATTCAAGACAAAGTTTAATGAAGAATACTGCTCGGAAGTGGCTATTCAAAAGTTGGAAGAGGAATTCCTACACCTGGAACAGGGGTCCCGATCTGTCCAGGAATATACTCTTAGCTTTCTGGAGAAAGCTAGGTTTGCTGAACACCACATCTACACAGAAAAGAGAAAGATTGACAAGTATGTTCGGGGATTGACAACCCGAATTAGAGAAGTTGTACAACCGTTGAAATTAACTAATTTTCGACAAGTGGTGGATCGAGCCACGGAACGAGAAACCGAACTAAAGAGACAGGAAGATGAAAAGAAAGTTGTTGAAACAAAAAGAAAGGCGGAAGACCAAGGTTGGACGCCTCAGAAGAAATCGCAACAATCTGGTTCTAAAGGAAAAAGCCAGAGGGACGAAGGAAAATGGTGTGATAAGTGTAGAAAACGACACACGGGCAGTTGTCGCAGCGATACTGGGACGCCTATCTGCCGAAATTGTGGAAAAACGGGTCATACTATACGGGAATGTTGGGCGGACCGTAAGTGTTTCCAATGCGGGGCTACGGATCATATTCGACTGAACTGTCCGCAACTGAAATCTGGGGCATACAGTGAAAGACCCAGAGAGGACCATGTTGGAAAGAGAGAAGAGCCAAAGAACAGGGGACGACCGGTGGCCTCGCGAGCTTTTCAGATGACCGTGGAGGAAGCCCGTGAGAAGACGGATGTGATTACAGGTATTTTTACTCTCAATTCCATACCTGTATATGTTATTTTTGATGCGGGGGCTACTCATTGTTTCGTATCGGAGTCTTTGTTGCCTCGCCTGAATGTACCGTTAACATCAATGGACGAAAGTCTCGAAGTAGCTATCGCGGACGGCCGATATGTTTGGGTAACTGAACATTTGGAAGGTTGTCAGCTTAAAATCTACGGGACCGTTTTCCCTATAGATTTGAAGCCGATGACTACCAATGAATTTGGTGTGATAGTGGGGATGGATTGGTTGGCAACGAACTATGCTAACATGGATTGCAGAAATAAAAGCCTCACAGTGTTATCACCAGATGGGAAATTGATGAAGATTCAGGGTGAACGACCTCGGCTGCGAATGCCAGTTATCTCCTTTGCTCAAGCTCGAAGCTGTATCAGTAAAGGAGGGATGTCCTACTTGGCCTATGTATCGGTGGCTCAACCGATTAAAGTGGGGGTAGCAAATGTGAACGTGGTAAACGAGTTTCCAGACGTGTTTCCAGACGAACTTCCAGGGTTGCCACCAGATCGACAGGTTGAGTTCACGATTGAACTAGTACCGGGAGCTGCACCTGTTGCCCGAGCTCCATACCGTTTAGCACCTTCAGAGATGGTGGAACTGCGCAAGCAACTGGAAGAACTGCTAGACAGGGGTTTTATCAGACCGAGTACATCGCCTTGGGGAGCCCCTATCTTGTTTGTAAAGAAGAAAGATGGGTCAATGCGCATGTGTATTGACTATCGGGAGTTAAATAAGATCACGGTGAAGAACAAGTACCCGTTACCCAGAATAGATGACTTGTTTGATCAGCTACAAGGCGCGTCCTACTTTTCCAAGATTGACTTGAGGTCGGGTTACCATCAACTGAAAATTCGAGAATCAGACATTCCGAAGACAGCCTTTCGTACGAGATACGGTCATTATGAGTTTTTGGTGATGCCTTTTGGGTTAACCAATGCTCCAGCCGTATTCATGGATCTCATGAACCGAGTGTGTCGACCGTTCCTTGATACCTCGGTGATCGTGTTTATTGATGACATTCTGGTGTATTCACGAAGCCAAGCCGAACATGAGGTACACCTGCGACAGATGTTAGAGCTGCTTCGTCAAGAAAAGCTATACGCGAAGTTTTCCAAATGTGAATTCTGGTTAAGAGAAGTTCAATTTCTTGGCCATGTAATCAATACCGAAGGGGTGAAAGTTGATCCATCAAAGATTGAGGCCGTGATGAATTGGGAACCGCCCCGGAGTCCAACTGAAATACGAAGTTTTCTGGGTTTGGCAGGCTATTACAGAAGATTTGTTGAGAATTTCTCTTCGATAGCTGCTCCGTTGACCAAGTTAACCAAGAAAGGTGAAAAGTTCACATGGGCCGAAAAGCAGCAAGAAGCGTTTCAGAGGTTGAAACAATCCTTATGTGAAGCACCGGTGTTGGCTTTACCTCAAAGCGGAGAAGAGTATGTGATCTACAGCGATGCTTCTAGAATTGGTCTTGGTTGTGTGTTAATGCAGAAAGGTCGAGTCATAGCCTATGCGTCCCGCCAATTAAAAGATGCTGAAAAGAAGTATCCCGTTCATGACCTGGAACTAGCTGCGGTGGTGTTAGCATTGAAGTTATGGAGGCATTATTTATACGGTGTAAAGTTTGTCATTTACACCGATCACAAGAGCCTGAAGTACCTCTTCGATCAGAAAGAACTCAATATGAGACAGCAAAGGTGGATGGATCTACTGAAAGATTTTGATTGTGAAATTCAGTACCACCCCGGCAAGGCTAATGTGGTGGCAGATGCTTTAAGCAGAAAAGAAGCTCCTCTGAAAATTTCTTCCGCATGCATGGGTGTAGTAAGCAGATTACCAGAATTGATCCGTTCAGCACAAGAAGAAGCGTGTAAGCCGGAGAATGTAAAAAGCGAAAGAATGGTTGGATACTTGAAGCATCTGGAGGAAAATGCTCAGAAATTGAAGACCTTCAGAGGCCGGATATGGGTCCCGAAACAAGGAGAAGCGCGGAAATTGCTCCTAGAAGATGCACATTACAGCCGTTATGCAGTTCATCCGGGCAGTACTAAGTTGTATCGGACGTTAAAACCGATGTATTGGTGGCCTGGAATGAAGAGGGACATTGGAAGATTTGTGGAAAGATGTTTGACTTGTCTGCAAGTTAAGTCGAACCATCAGAAACCGTATGGGGAAATACAACCATTGCCGATTCCAGAGAAGAAATGGGACCATATTACCATGGATTTCGTGACAAAGTTGCCGCGGACACCGCGAGGATATGATTCTATATGGGTGATTGTTGATCGATTGACCAAATCGGCACAATTTATACCATATAAGGAGAAGTACAGAGTAGATCAACTGGCGAAACTTTACATTGATGAGGTAATTTGTCGGCATGGGTTACCAGCATCGATTGTGTCGGACCGAGACAGCAGGTTTACTTCTCACTTTTGGCAGAGTCTTCAAAAGCGATTGGGTACAAAAGTACTTATGAGTACCGCGTATCATCCGCAGACCGATGGTCAGAGTGAAAGAACAATACAGACTCTGGAAGACATGTTGAGAACGTGTGTCATTGACTTCGGTGGAAGCTGGGAAGATCACTTGCCTTTAGTGGAATTCGCGTATAATAACAGCTATCATTCCAGCATTCAGATGGCCCCGTATGAAGCCTTGTATGGAGCACCGTGCCGTACTCCGACCTGCTGGACTGAAGTTGGGGAAAAGCCATTGGCTGGACCTGAAATAGTAGCACAGACCGAAGAAAAGATCAAGTTGATACGCGAAAATTTAAAGGTGGCTCAGAATCGACAGAAGCAGTATGCAGATAGACGGGTGAAACCGATAGAGTTCCAAGTGGGAGATATGGTAATGCTCAAAGTATCCCCTTGGAAAGGCTTGATTCGTTTTGGAAAGAAAGGAAAGTTGAGTCCTCGCTTTATTGGACCTTTCCGTATAACCCAAAGAGTTGGAGCTGTGGCGTATCGATTGGAGTTACCTGATGAACTTCATGGTATACATGACGTATTTCATGTGTCCCATTTGAGGAAAACTTTGTTTGACAAATCTCAACAAGTACCTCTTGCTGAAATTGAGGTGGATGAAAAGTTGAGATACCCGGAACAACCCGAACGGATACTAGACCGCAAGACAAGACAATTGCGGAATAAGAAGATTAGCATGGTAAAAGTCCTTTGGCGTCATCACAAAGGTTCCGACATGACGTGGGAGACCGAAAGTGAAATGCGGGAGAAATACCCTCAACTATTTGTATGATTTCGGGGACGAAATCTTTTAAAGGAGGGGAGAATTTGTAACGCCGAAATGTATTTATTATATAATTATAATAAAAGGGCAAAATGGTCATTTTACCTCAAAAGGGTAATTTGGTCATTTGGACAGAAAAGGACTTGTTATGTAATAATATTTTAAGTCTTGGACTTAAAATGTTATAAAAGTTGATCATTTGTCATAAATTGTGTTATTTGTGGCAAAACTTTGAAATATGCAACTTCAAGGACCAAATTGTAATTTCTGGGAGTATATAAGAGAGACTTGTGTGCAGAATTTTGGGAGTTACGGGAACTTCTTGTGGCTGATTTTCTGCAGAGGATTGGAAGGTTTCTTGAAGGTTTGAAGCTTGGATTGTGATCCTTGGCTAAAAAGGGCATAATTGGAAGAAATTGAGGTAAGTTTCTTCATGTTCTTGATTGTTCATCTTGATGAGTTGAGTAGGACTTGCAAACTGAAATTACAGCCATGATCATGGGGTTAAAATGATAGAATACTTCCATTAAGTCCTTATAACAAAGACATAACTCAATCCAATGGAAGTAGGATGCTATAAATAGCAAAATTGAAGATTTGGGGTTGTTAAAAACTAAGAACCCTAATTCTTAATTTGGATGATTGAGGATGTTTTGATGGTTAAAAACCTTGTTAACATGTAAGGTTTTAGCCTAGGAACAAACCCCAAGCAATTAAGAACGGAAATAAGTACTTAATGGACCAAATCTGCAAGCTACAGTGCATAAATCGCGACTGCCCAGGATCCTGCACTGCAGCTAGGCGCAGTGCGCCCCAAATCCAGGCGGGGTGCGCCCAGGCGCAGTGCGCCCTCCCTTGGGCGGGGTGCGCCTCCGAGCAGAGGCCAGGCAGGGGCTCAAAAACGCTAACTTTTGCTTGGCTTATCCGTTTTAGCTCAAATTTGGACCATAGGCTCGTTATGGTCTAAAAAGTTTGGGAAAATTTTCGTATCGAGTTTTCGACCCCTCGGGGGCACTGTAGACCGACCCGAATGCCTCGATGAATAGTAAAATTCATATAAAGTTAATAAACGGAAAGTTTATTAACTAGGCATTCTATATTATTGAACTCTATTGTATTAGAGTTAATTGTAATGGTTATTAACCTATAATCATTTTGAAATAAATGGAATTATAGGTACGGGACGAGATTTCGCGAAACACATCGAAAGGCAGGAACCGCTAAACGCTAGTTGTAGCAAACCTTCAGGTGAGTAATCTCACTCGTATTTGATGTGATATATGATTGTTGAGCAGCTGCGAATTGAAAATAGTTTTGGGGACGAAAAATGACAAATGTTTGATTTGATGTGACAATACCAGATAAGCCGTGAGTCTGTAATAGACAAGAACGGAGCTGTGAGTCAAACCTTTATTGACAATACCGGAACCAGCCGTGAGTCAATAAAAGGAAAAGACAATACCGGAACCAGCCGTGAGTCAATGGAAAAATAAATGACAATACCGGGACCAGCCGTGAGTCAATAAATCTATATAGACAATACCGGATCCAGCCGTGAGTCTAGGCAACAGCGGAATAACCGTGAGCCATGTTTGATTTTGTATTGTATGACATTACATGTTTGACTTTGTATAGAGAATTTTATTCTTATACATGTAGTATTTGATTTGATTTCTCACTGAGCTTTATAGCTCACAGTTTATGTGATATGTCCCTGCAGGTGAGCGTGATCCCGCGAAGGGAAAGGACAAAGTCCGTGACTGAGGACTTAGTGATTGAAGTGACAGCCCGGCTTAAAGATGTATAATACTATGTATTGTATTTCATGATACACTTGAACTCTGATTTTGTTAACTAATACCCCGCACTTATGGTTTTGAATGTAATATATTTGGTTTGAAAAATGAAAATTTTTGGGGTGTTTTTGGTTAATAAGTCGGGTGTTACACAGGGGGTGAAGATGGAGAGATTGTGGTGGTGACACCACAAAATCTCAAAACCCTAATTAGGGTTTAGAGAAGGCCTTGCCCAATTGGTAAAAGGCTTACCAAAGATGGGCTCTAGGGTTTTAAGCTGTACCACCTGAGATCTATAAATAGGGATCCCCTGGGAAGCCTAATCCTACACCAACTCTTACTGAGATTACTCTGCTGGACTGTCTTCTCCATTGCTTTGGGTGTGACTTCATTTGAGGCAGGATTCTTTTGCTGCTAGCTTCAAGGATCATAAGATCAAAATGTTGGTTTTCTCAGTTTTGATCTATAGAAATAATTGTTTCCTTTAGGTTTTTAGTTTATTATCTTCATAGAATAAAACTTAGATCATATTAGGGTTACATATGAACCATATGAATTATTTGTTCATTGATTGCATAGAAAACCCTTCAGTGGTATCAGAGCATAGGCTTGTTTTCTTATGAATTGATATAAACTGCTTGAATGATTCTTGCCTTGAGTGTTTTTGCGAAAAACCCTCTTGGAATGGCCTAAAATTCGTTGCCTAGGCTAGGGTTTCCTAACCCTAGCCGCCAAGCCCCATGGTCCCCTTTATTTGCTTGATTTACTTGCCTTTTAAAAGTATGTTGTTATTTTTGGTAATTTTTTTTTTGAAAGGCAAGCAAACTTTTATTTCCACTGACCAAAAATCCACAAATTACAATTACATTACCAAACACACTCTATCTAACCACAGGAGCAAGCCTGCGAGGTGCAGGCATACAAGGGTAAAATTGACTATTTCAGCCAATTCCAATTTAACTAACACAGTAGCAATTCTAAGTATTAGAAAGCGCAAGAGGATCAATGCGCCATAACATCCAATTCCACCTGACCTTTTTGAACCTCGATTTTAACCATAAAAAAGACCTCCATTGGAATTCGCTGAACAAAACTTCCACAGCCGTCTTTTTGTTTTCAAACATAACTGCATTCCGATGACTCCACAGTAAATATAGGAACGACCAAACCACCGCTCTCCAAATTTCCTTCAATTCTTTCTTCCAAAACCTTTTCCCTTCGATCGACATCACCTGATTCACATCGACGCCTTGTTGATCTTCTAGACCCCACCAAGCAAATACCTTAACCCAAATCGAACTTGACACCCGACAACGAACCAGCGCATGGTCAATATTTTCAATACAATCGTTGCACATAGGACATAATAAAGATGGGATATCAACACCTCTCCGATCCAATTGAACGCGAACCGGGATGCCACCGTATCTAACCCTCCAAATGAAAATGTTGACCTTTTTCGGGACTAAGTTTGTCCAAATAGTCGGATAACCTTCTGTACCTTCCCGTTCCTGCATCTTTTCTTCCACCATACTTCTAAGCATTTTGACTTCAAACTCGCCCTTCTTCGCTAACCACCACTTCCACCGGTCTTTTATCCTTTGATCCGCTGAAAACACATTTAAAAGAGTCATAAGGTTAATTAATTCAGTGTTGGTTCTTCCTCTCGGGCTATATGTCCAGCCCCACCTCCACTCACACCCACCCCCCACACTTACAATCCTCCTATCGCTAACCGGCGCCGCCTTATTGGTTTCTAACCTGTATAATCTTGGGAACTTACTTGCCAAGCAGAAGTTTCCCAGCCACTTATCTAACCAAAATAGTGTATCCTCACCATGACCCACTTGCTTCCCGAATGAGTCTATCCACTGAATGCCTAACTTCTCGATTTCTAACCCGGCTCTAATAATATTACCCCACGTACTACTGCCACTCCCCGACCCATCTAGACCACCATTCCACCCATATAAGCTCCTAATTACCTTAACCCACAGACCCCCTCCCCCACCCTTACTTCCTTCAGCATGGAATCGCCACCACCATTTCCCCAGTAGACTCAAGTTTTGCGCCCTTAGAGACCCGATGTTTAACCCACCTCGATTCAAGGCTGAAATCGTTTTTTCCCATTTAACCCAAACTATTTTCCTTTGTTTTACCCCCCCCCCCCCAACCCCAGAAAAAAGAGTTCCTCACACTCTCCAAATTCTTTATCACACTCATGGGTGCACGGAACAGCGAAAAGAAGTACGAGGGAAGGCTGCCAAGAACGGATTTAACCAAAATAAGCCTGCCCCCAAATGAAAGTGTCTTTGCTTTCCAGTTTGACAGCTTGTTTTTGCATTTGTCAACTACAGCACACCAATTTTCACACTTGCTCATATTTACTCCTATTGGTAGTCCAAGGTAATTTAGCAGGTACGAACCCGCCAAACAGCCAATACTTTTTGCCAACGTTTCCACTTCTCGATGTGTCACTCCCAACCCAAATACATTACTTTTACTCAAGTTTACTTTCAGGCCTGATGCAAGGTAAAAGCACTTAAGCAGCTTCAAAATGTTAGCGATGTTTCTTTTTTCCCATTTCCCGAACATTATCATGTCATCTGCGTACTACAGGTGAAAGACTTTTACTCTATCTTTAGCCACTTCCACCCCCTCCACTAACCCCTTTTCTACTCCAGCTTTGCATGCCTGGTTTAGGCCTTCTGCCGCCAAAATAAATAGAAACGGAGCCAGCGGGTCACCTTGCCTAATGCCTCTGAACATTCTATAACTAGAACTCTTTTTACCTGGCTTGTAATTTTCGATCCTATAAGGGCCCTAGATAGAAAATTAATTTGATTAATTTATAAAATATATCTTAAGATTTAATTAGTTTAATTAATTGTTAATTAAAAGATAAATTAAATCAGCTTAAAGGATTAATTTAAAATTTTCGAAAAAATAGAATAAATTAGCAAAAATTCTGAATAAATTAATTCTAAAATATTTTAATAAGATTAAAATATATCTTATATATTTATGATTATTTGTTAATATTTATATATAAGAAAATTGGTTAGTCTTACCGCTAGTAGGCCTCATTCACAAAATTGTCCTATAAAGAGGGTATAAGGCGACTGCCTATAAAATGGCAGTCTAATGGGTATCCACTCTTACCCACCGCTCTCCTGGTCAGTCGAGTGTCGTTAGCCGAACGGGTTTGATAGAACCGCTAAGCCTTTTAAAAGTATAATGCTATAATTAAAAGTACTAGAACCTTGAACAAAAACCCAATCTAGTTACTTTAGGTTAAAAATGTGAATTGGTGCTAATCCATGGAATTGCACATTGCCTTTTGTGGAACGTTGGTGGAGCGTGTGTGGTTTACCGGCACGCCAACTGAGGTCCGCAAAGAGTTGCAATGGGTTTCTCGATTTTGTCATTATTAACGGAGCGTGTGTGGTTAACCGGCACGTTAATTAGAGATATCAATTGACTTCGAGAGTACCAAGCTAATTTGCATGGTTATTCACACCCGGTTTGTGATCCTCGGCATCCCAGTCACAAACAGTGGGGCACATCCGAGACTAAACATGCCATTGAATAGTTCAATGTGTCTCAACAGATCTAGGAATTTCATAAGATGAAATTGATAAGTGTATTATCTACCTTAATGACCATTATGTTGTGATTACGGCATCCCTCTTCACACCATAGTTGGGGCATTTTGGGTCCTAGCCTTAATAAATAATATATTGGGTAATTATTTAAAAGGATTAATTAAACTAATAAAATTATGTTTATTGTAGATGTCTGAATCAAGTGTCTATTCTCCTCCCTCTCCTCCTTCACCCATTTCTAAGAGCATCAGAAAGCACCTGCTAAATATGGAAAGGCTGACTGGCCTTAACTGTAAGGAATGGTTTCGCAATTGGAGACGGGTTCTCGTCATTGCTGGCAAGCCTCATCTCACCGAGTATCCGATCCCGGTTCCACCGGAACAAGTCATCATAAAGAGTTCTTATGATGAACATAACTCCTTAGTTGATGAATTCGAAAGGATTCGTGACCTCATGCTATTGACCATTGACCCCGAGTTCCGCAAGGATTTTGAATCCTTGGGGCCATATGAGTTAATGCAATCGGTTGAGGAAAAATTCCAAAAACCGGTTGAAGAGGAACGAGCTAGGATCTTCAAAAGACTTACAGAGTGTAAGTTAAAAGAAGGAAGTAGCATCGATTCACATGTTCTTCAGATTGAAGCGTACATAGGCGAATTGTACAAACTTGGTTATTCCATGAGTCAGGAGTCGAATGTTAACACTCTACTCGCTTTACTGACCAGTAAGTATGATCTGTTCATTCAGACGTATAGAAAGGAAGACCAGAAAAAGACCTTAATGGAAATGCGTCCACTGTTGACTTTATACGAGTCACTCTTCTAAAGGCATAACTCCAATGGTTCAGCTACTTCTGGATTAAGTCCAGTGAAAAGACGCAACAAGAAACGATCCAGATCGTCTGGACATGTCTTAAACTGGGAATCCACAAAATCAGATACAGTCGCGGAAAGATTGGAAGACGCTCCAAGGTCAAAATATTTTGAAAGCTCAGGTATTTCTAAAAACCTCAAAAACTCCTGTTCCATAATTTCTTGATACATAATGTGATAGTCACATTCTGGTTTGTATGCAGGGAATTAGTAGGGTACGAGACATTGGCGCATAAGAGCACATTTGGATTGGATTTCCGGCTCATGCAGTTTTGAAGTTTGGTTAGATATTGAAATATTATTATTAGCTTTTCAGATGCGTATGACATTGTCTATCATACAATACATTGTTCAAGGATTTTGTTTTTTAATAAAATTGTCGTTTAATTTTTTTAACATCTGTTGTTTGAAATTATCCTTGAAATGTTGTATGATTCTGTTGAATGCATGATTGATGATAACTTGAATATTGAATGCATCCAAAGTGTTTGGATTTTAGGAATTGTGTCCCTTATGATTGTTAAGATAAATATTATAAGAATCAATTCAACCAAAGGTCCTGTTGGACAAGACCTTGGAATCACTTGACTTAGAGTCACTTGATGAGTTGAGTTCTTAATGTGTCAAGAAATGAATCAACCAAAGATCTAGTTGGACAGGACTTTGGAATCATTTGACTTAGAGTCATATGATGATTAAGTTCTTTATAAAGCACATGTGGCAAGAAATGAATCACCCAAAGATCCAAAGGATAGGATTTTGGAATCAGCTGACTTAGAGTCAACTGAAGATTGCAAGTCTTGAACAGAATTAACAAAGTCATAAGTTTACATAGAGATGTAAAAGAGATTGAGATTAGGAGCAACGAACACATCAGTTGCTGTGTATTGCTCGAATCCTCAAATAGAACACAATTGGTTGTACTCCGCGATATTTGTCATTCGGTATGACGAATATGGCTTCGCTTATCAGAATAAGTGATTGGATTGAAACCTTGAACAGTTCAAGGACTTCAAAGGAAGTACAAGACCCACAGAACCTGAGTGACAACATAAACTTGGAAAATGTTTCACAGTTTATTCCCTTCCAAGAACATTTATAGTTATAATGTATCTTAGGGAAGATGTTGGAGCATTGGTCGAAACAGTTCGATCATCGATGTATGAGATACATTGCCAATTAGTTTCCAATAAGTTGAATACTATACCAGTCAGACCATATAAACCATATTCCAACCACATCCTTCGACTAAGTAGGTTTTGCAGACAGTGTCTGAAATGTAAAGCTGGGATTGTCCCACTTGTACATTAAAAGTCCAGGGTCTTGTAGTGTTCATCCGAACCTCATGACTAGCCTGAACTTAATCAGAAATGTCGTTTCACTGGCTATCCCGCTGTACCTGAAAAAGAAAGAGCTCTTTTAGAAAGAACTCATGTTCTAAGGAAACAGTGGTAGTTGGGACAGTCCTGAATGAGTTTAGGATTAACCAAGTGAAAGAACATTTAGTCATTACTAGGCTTAGAGCAGAAATCGTATTTCTGTTTCAACACTGACATAATCTTCTCTTGACCAGTAGTACTGATCACCATCATAAGTAGTTATGATTAGGGTGACATACCGAATAGTGGTGAAACACTATAGTTGGTACGGATTAGCAATCCGACTACTTGGAAGCATTGGTGAGCCCGGTTGCTGCCAATTAAGAGAACCTTAGGACGAGATACAGTCTGTGTGACAGTTTGATTGATTTTACAACTGGTCTTAAAACGAGTGGGAGTAATTGAATCATCAAAAGAAACCAACATGGACAAAAACGTACCTTCAGAACATCTGGTTGAGTGAGACGATACTCAGAGTCAAGTAATTGACTCCGAGAGAAGCACTCTCAATAGAAGATGAAATCTAAAAGGACACTGCATATTGTAGGTCGTTAGTGGAGCGTGTGTGGATCACCGTCACACTAATGGGGACTCACAAAGAGTATGCCAGCATAAAGGTACGTGGGCCTGGGATTACCCCATGGGCATCTCGCAAGAAAGGATATTCAGATTCTCAAAATGTGCCAAAGGACTGGATTTTGATAAAGGACTGAAAGATATCCATTAAGATGTCAGAAAGGTTTGGATTCTCAAAATGTGCCATAAGCTCTGGATTTTGTAAATAGTCCATAACCGTGTCAAAGCCAGTGGGAGTGTTGCTGTTATCTATCTCCATATGTGTGTTACATAATGTTTCTAGGAAACGTCTCTTTTCATTACAAAGTTTAATGACTTAGTGTTAAGAGACGAATCGCTATGAAAGACTTAATAAAGATACGACATACTCAGGTGGTTATAAACGTCTATGAGATAGATCGAAACTCTGCCAAGATGATCTTGATGAGACTCAAGATGCATAGCTCAGTAAAGGAGTTTCCTATCATTGCAAAGTGTAATGATTTGGCATGAGAGATATAAAGAAGGTGCAGCATACTCACATAATCCATAGACATCTATCAGATAAGTGTTGTCATCAGTATAGACCTAGCAACAGTAAACACGATCCAAGATGCATGAGAAGTGTCATGAACATGTCCTGATGACTTTATGCTTAGAGCATAGTGAGTCAGATTCAGGATATGACCTGGCTGGGAATACTTAATGGATTCTGTATATACGTGAGAAATCATTGGAAAATGATTAAGGTGAATGTTGATAGTAATTTGAAAAGAGTTTCAAATAGTAAAAGGACTTAATGGTTAAAGAGTTTCGTTGGCATTCTGATGGAGCGCGTGTGAGTCATCGGCACATCGTAACACCTCGAAATAGTCTTAGGGTGCAGTCATGTGGACTAAATATCCCGAGAACCATGGAAAGTCACAGTACATAAAATGGAGTTGTTAGTGAGAATGACGGTATGACCAAGATTGAAATATCATCGGAAGGATATCCGATCGGATAAAGTGTATAAATGTATGACATTTGGATACATAGAAAGAGTGAAAGGTCATCCAGACATAGATACATAACATGAATTAAAAGGTTTAAAATAGAATCTAGAAACCGATAATAGTTTTATGAAAAAATCCGACTTGGTGATTACCTCGTGGAGACTTGGTAATTAGGCAAGAGTAGCTACCAGTCAGATTTTAAGTTTTGTTTTTGCATGTTTCACTTCCCGAATAATTTGATTATTCAAAGGTCCACAGTCGCTCATACTTTTCGGGAGTAAGTATGAACGAAGACTGTCGTGAATTGGTTTGTAGATTGTCTAAGGAGTTAGACATTGCAGTAAGACTGCTACAACATTTACGAGTACTTAGAAATAGATATTTGAGTATTGGATAAACCCGCGCTCAATAGATTGCTTCATGGATTACATCACAAGCAATGTTGAGACGATAATATCATATGATCTTGAAGCAGAGACATATTAGTTGAAATTTACGAGTCGGTTCTGCATTGATAATACGTAAACGCATCGGTAACTCGATGTTATAAAACGCATTGTTGTGTACGATTTGATAAGTAAAAGACACAAGCATATGAGTCGAAGCTTATTCGTTCCGTGACCCTGGTAGGAAACAGATATCTGTAGGCCGCTCGATGATTTTGAAGTTGACTAAAGTGCTGGCCAGCCTGGACTAAATTGATGTGTTCAATTAGAAGTCCGAAAGTCATAAGCAGAATCGGAAATCCGGAAACAGAGTATCGGATAGAGATTGATCTCAATCCATGTCTCGTGTCTGAAAATATCTTGTTGGACGAAGGATCATATGATCACTTATCTATGGACAGAACTGACTGGGTCAGAGTTCGGCAGCAGTTTCTTGGAAGCTGCAGGTTGTTTATTAATCAGAAGATAAATTAAAGTCATTGACTTATCCAAGTGGGAGACTGTTGGATTAGGTGTCTAAGCCATGACTTTATATTTATATTTATCTTGTTAATTGAAGCAAAGTCCATTTGGGTTACCCTCATAGCTCGAGGTTAGGATAGAGTTCAGTAGAGTAAAAGGTTGATTTATTAATTGTTTAATAAATCAATAGAATTAATTAAATGGTTTATTAATATATTTAAGTGTTAATATATTAATTAGAAACTATAATAATGAATTAAGATTTAATCTATAATTAATTGGATTTAATCCAGTGATTAAATTAATTAATTAAAAGTGCAGGGACTGGTTATGTAATTATTCAATAGTTGAATGTTGACTGGCCAGTGGACAGGGGGTGAAGATGGCGAGATTGTGGTGGTGACACCACAAAATCTCGAAACCCTAATTAGGGTTTAGAGAAGGCCTTGCCCAATTGGTAAAAGGCTTACCAAAGATGGGCTCTAGGGTTTCAAGTTGTACCACCTGAGATCTATAAATAGGGATCCCCTGGGAACCCTAATCCTGCGCCAACTCTCACTGAGATTACTCTGCTGGACTGTCTTCTCCATTGCTTTAGGTGTGACTTCATTTGAGGCAGGATTCTTTTGTTGCTAGCTGTAACACCCGGCTTTTAAAACAAAAACACCCCTGAAAAATTTTTCATTTAAAACACAGGTTTCAATACATAAAACCATAACAAGGGGTATATTTTAATAAATACGGGTACAAGTGTATCAAGGAGGTTATAAAATACCATAATCTCTTTTAAAGCCGGGCTGCTACTGACAGCATCTACGAGTCCTACTTCACGAGTCACGGACTCTATCTTGTCCCCTATCAGTATCATGCTAACCTGCAGGGACAGTAACAAACGGTATGAGCTACAAAGCTCAGTGAATAATCAAATCTGCAGATAACACGTATCAAAACACAATTATATAACTGTCTGGATATCAAATCCAAACTTCTAGCCTTACTGGCTGACCATATATACTCTAGGATTTTACATCCTATTCTGTAGCCCTACAGGCTGAATCATAGTGACCTGTAATCAATAAGCCACGTTAGTTATTTGCATCTATAAGCATGTCTAACGATTTCTGTCCCATATTTCTTAGTCACACTGGACTGCATCATATATCATGGCTAACAGCCGTACTCTGTGTCATAACTATACAAGCTGCACCAAAACATTATCAATATACAATTCATAGCCCGCAGGCCGCACCAGCTGGGTTTAATAACCCAATATCATAGCCAAAAGGCTGCACCATGTACCTGTAAAAATTTCATAGCCAAACAGGCTGTACCGTGTACCTGTAACAAAATCATAGCCAAACAGGCTGTACCAAACATCATAGCCCGAAGGCCGCATCGGAGACATAGCCCGAAGGCCGCACCGGAGTCCTCGCCCGTAGGCCACATCGGAGACATAGCCCGAAGGCCGCACCAGAGTCATAGCCAACAGGCCGCATCAATTCATAGCCCGAAGGCCGCATCGGAGACATAGCCCGAAGGCCGCACCGGTTGGATATACAATCCAAAAATCATAGCCATATAGGCCGCACCCATTGGATATAAAAATCCAGAAATAATTTGTGGCTCACGGCTCCGTTCTTGTCATTTCATTGACTCACGGCTTATCCGGTATTGCCTTTTCAAACGTATCTTTGAACCATCCATTTCGTCCCCCAAACCTGTTTCAACCTATAACAGTCCAATCATCATATATCATATATGGTGTCAGTGAGATTACTCACCTGGATGCTAGCTGCGTTTCAATTCCGGTTGTTTCTTGCATTTGCGTGCACCACAACCATTTTGTCCCACACCTATAATTCATTCATTTCCACAATGATTATAGGTTAATATTCATTTTAATTGATTCTAATGCATACGAGTCTAATATAGAACCAATTCCAAGCAATAACCATTTTTATAAAATTTCCAATATACGTCCCGAAATACGCGTATTCCGCTACAGTACTTTCGGGAGGTCGTATACGTATTCCGACAATTTTGTATGAAGTTTCATACCATATTTGACCTATGTTTAAAATTTCAGGTCAAACGGACAAGCCTAGCATCAAAATCAAACTTGGAAAATTCACTAAAATTTAACAGGGGGCTGATTTTTGCTGCTGGCAGAGATCGCGACCCGATCTCTTAGAGATAGGGACTCTATCTAGATCGCGACCCGATCCTTAATAGATCGCGACCCTATCTTTGCTGGACAGACCAGAAATGCGATTTTTCAGCTCCAAATGCCCATTTTCACCCATTTAAAGCCCTTAATACACGACTTAATGATCAGGGATTGTTCTAGGACTAAAACCTTATACTTTAACAAGGTTTTTAACCATCCAAAACAACTAATTCAATCAAAATGAAGAATTAGGGTTCTTAGTTCTAACAACCTCAAACTTCAAATTCATCACTAATAACAACCTACTTCCATTTTCTTGAGTTAAGTCCTTTCTAGCATGACTCAATGGAAGTAATAAACCAATTTAACAACACAATCACAACTGAAATGTACAAATTTCAGTTTCTATACAACCAAACCAAAAATACCTCAAGAACTTGGTTAAAACTAACCTTAATTGCTTGGAAATCACCCATTCCAACAATTGTTCCTAGTTCTTGCTTCCATTTCATGATCTCCTGCAGAAATCGCACCCTCCAAGCTCTTCCCGTTGCTGCACAATGAGCTAGTCAAAGAGAGAGTCAACTCTCTTATATTTATACCCCAAAATTTTACAATTTTGGTCCTAAAGTTCCTTTTCTTGAACTTTGACCACAACAATCAAGTTTTATTACAATAAAACTTCCAATTCTTACATTTTGGCCACAACCAACAATATTTTTACATAATTGGTCGTTGACTTGGTCAAATGACCAAAATACCCTTTTTCGGTAAAACAACCAAAAAATCAGTTTTTTATAACATTTTAAGTCCAAAACTTAAAATATTATTTCAAACCAAATACTTTTCTGTCCAAAAGACCATTTTACCCTTACAAGGTAAAATGACCAATTTACCCTTTTATAATAATTATAAAAAGAGTATCTTGGCGTTACAAATTCTCCCCTCCTTCAAAAGATTTCGTCCCCGAAATCATATTATCACGCGAGGGTATTTCTTTCTCGTTACTATTCCGGTTTCTCATATCACATGGAAACCTTTATGGTTTTGCTACAGCTCTTTAACCATACCAAACTTCGAATCTCGTGGTTATATCACCACGCGCATATCACTCATCCGGTTGTCCCGGGTACCATAATCACTTATCTTCCTCATTTCAACATGAGGGATTCGTTAACATTTATCAATCTATGTTCTCAGAACCCTGAGACCCATAGAAAACATTACAATCATCTTGAAATTCATCAAGGATATTCAATCAAAACACTGCAATTCTTGCTTTTGGGACATACGAAAAGGTCCAATCAACAAGGACTCATCTTTCCTTTGTCCCACATCAATTTCTAGTCTTTTCCGGAGGGTCACTTTGAGTTTCACTTTCTTCCCTTACTTGGGGTTCAATGGTTTTACTCGACAATCCGCATACTACTCTTGTCGATCTTGGTATATTTCCAAGCTTTTTCGACCTTGCCAAAACTTTTCTTCTGTTTGAGATACAATCTCAGGTTTAGTCAACAGCTTCACCCCAACTTCTATCTAGCAAATCGGCGTACATCACGGTAGTCTATGCAATACCTCTTACGAATCAATAAAACGCTAGTATAATACCTATACTAATCTACAACTTCTACCACGAATAGACGGTCATCTAGTTTTCCACTAGGGTCTGATATGAAGATTTCAGGCATATCTCCTAAGGTTTGCATCATTATCTCACCTCATCAATCCATCTAGAATTCGCACACAGTACTTACTAGTACTTTTGAGCTAAAAACTTTAAGAATTAATGCTAAATTCAGCAAATAATTCTTGTATCTCGATCCGATACAGTCGTCACCTGTAGTGCACGTCAACAATTTTCTTTATCTTTGTAGTTTTTCACTACTTTTCCACTCTTAACTTCTTCTTAGTCAGTATAAGTCTACACTGATTTCATCAATTAACCTGCAATCACCCTTATGGTGTCATACCCATGCGGTACTTGCAAAGACTTTACTACAAAGTCTATGATATTTTTCGTCACATTTCATTTTTGGGACCGACAGTCCACATACTTCTAATGATTTGACTGTAGTTACACACAAGTCAAACACTTTTCACATGTCTTTCTTCAGCCCCGGCCGCCAACACATAGGTTTTATCGACCTATACAGTTTGGTATCGCCCCAGGTATGCTGCATATCTGATACAAAATGCATCTTTTCAAGATGATTTTTATATTTCACTTGGCTTTAGAACTCACATTTACAACCGCCACGGGAGTTAATTCACTGTGATATTCCAACCAACTTCCGCTACTTTTCAATCATTTCTTCACTTTTCACTTTTTCAGACTTGCACACATCTTCCTGTGCTACCCGAATCAACTCAGGTAATCAATTTGCCACGTTCATACACGTGGATGTAACCTACAAAGGTACTCTTTC
This sequence comes from Cichorium intybus, assembly GCA_023525715.1. Classification (NCBI taxonomy): domain Eukaryota; kingdom Viridiplantae; phylum Streptophyta; class Magnoliopsida; order Asterales; family Asteraceae; genus Cichorium; species Cichorium intybus. Next base: position 3,809,845 of record CM042009.1, read on the forward strand.
TAATTTAAGGCATCTGTAACCACATACGCCTCTCTGAGATGGTACAAGATTTCATACCCGAAATCTCTAAGTAACCCATCTATCTTTGCTATCTCATCTTCCGTTTCTTTTGATCAATTAAGTATTTCAACTTATGATCTTATCGCTATAAGCTTTACACCATACAAGTAGTGTTTCCAAAGCTTAAACGCCACGTTCATAATTGCTACCGCAATCTCATGCATTCACAATCAACGTTGGATACCTTTCAATGATCCAATTCATCTTCTCTACTTAGCATCATTGCTAATGTTAGAGGTTCACACAAGGTTCATTCCAAACCTTTACAACATATCTGTGGTCTTTCTACCACTCAGACTTTACACTTTTCTTGGTCAACTTTAGTCAGCTAACCAGCAATCAAGGAGCAGTTTTCTACAACTCTCCTATAGTAACCCGCCAAATCCAAGGAACTACAATGTCAGTCGGATTCCTCGGGCGATTCCAGTTTATCACATCATCTATCCCACTGGATTTATTTCATCATCTTTGGCAGTTTTATCATGTCCAAAGGGTTGAAACTTCTTTTAGCCAAATTTTCATACTTGGAGAATTTACATATCACTGAACTCAGTGAAGTAACTCCAGTATCTGGTACAATGTACCTCATATTTAATCTGGTTTCGAGAATATCACATTCTCAGTAGTCAATGGACATACACATTAACTTATCTTTCTTCTTTTCAAGCAGATAGGGCTCCATCTGATGACACTACAGTCACATGAGATCCCAATTTAATAACAATTTCTTCCAATTGTTTTACCACTCTGCCATCACTGCAGAGGTCGATCAACACAGAGCCTAGATAACAGGAACGGCTCCCAATACCAGCTTAATCATAAGCTCTTCGTGCCAATCTGGCAGAAATCTTGGAAGTTCTTTTCAAAAGAAACATCCGAAAATTTATTTAAAGTAGTACACTACTTTCACCACTTTATTAAGCTTGGCCCATACCACGTATGCCAACTACAACATCATTCCTTTACTAACTCTTTTCCGAGTTTAAGCAAAGAAGCTAACCGGTATTCTCAACAACGGTCATTCACCATGGATTTTCATCCGTTCATTTCTGCTTTCTGAACCATCATGTTCATATTTCTACAAATCATGTTAGCATAATTCATTGCTAACCAATTCATAAGCACAATTGCTTCAATTTCACTGGTAGTCATCGGCTTCAGATTCATAGGGAAAAATGGTCCCGTAAATCTTAGGCAGACTACATTCCAGGTGTTCAATATCTTGAACATACTTGCTATCTACAATAGCTATTTCAAATATTTCATCCAAAATCATTGATGAAAAATTCAAACAAAACATCGAATCATCGATCCAAAGCATAGCTTCATGGATCAAATATAACATACACAAGTTATATTCAGAACGATGATATCTACGACCATACCAGTCTCCTCACGAGCTTCTCCCACAATCTACTGGGATGCTCATGGTACCATGGGTCCTTTTCGACCATTCGTTCCTTCTTTCTTTCCTGGGTTCATCACCCGTTACTCCACATTTCACATGTGAGTATTTCATAAGGAAGTGATCTATAGTTCCACGCTGGAACCACTTCCGTCCCATACAACAAGCTCGAGCAATCTGCTCCTATCATCTGCAATTTCAGCATGTCACGGTAGAGTCTTAACTCTACAATTTTCCTTAGTGCCTTTCCTGCACTGATCACTATACATAGTGGCTCTGTTTTGGTCCTTTCCGTATAAGGTTGGACCCAATTTGTGACAACTTCTTCTGAGAAGTCCACTGCTTTTCACGTAGTCTCAACTACTGTTCTTTCACCTTGAATATCAACCAAGGTGAGCAACTGTTTCATTTACTTTACCACATCAGCTAACATTGCTCGTCATGTAGATTTTTCCGCTACTTGTCTCGTTGCCCCTCGTTCGATGGAGTCATGGGAAAAGGCTGATCCGCCTCTTAAAGTGACACGCACAAAATTCCTCCCAGTAATACCCGCTGCTCATACTTCTTATACGTTAGAAGTCAGCAATAGTTAGGTTATATATGTATAATAACAACTATATACACCTAACAGTTCATCATGTCTACTGTTTCAGGGTTTAAGTCCAGGAATCTACTCTATAAACACCTAGTTCACTTAAACCTCGGCTCTGATACCAACTTGTAACACCCGGCTTTTAAAACAAAAACACCCCTGAAAAATTTTTCATTTAAAACACAGGTTTCAATACATAAAACCATAACAAGGGGTATATTTTAATAAATACGGGTACAAGTGTATCAAGGAGGTTATAAAATACCATAATCTCTTTTAAAGCCGGGCTGCTACTGACAGCATCTACGAGTCCTACTTCACGAGTCACGGACTCTATCTTGTCCCCTATCAGTATCATGCTAACCTGCAGGGACAGTAACAAACGGTATGAGCTACAAAGCTCAGTGAATAATCAAATCTGCAGATAACACGTATCAAAACACAATTATATAACTGTCTGGATATCAAATCCAAACTTCTAGCCTTACTGGCTGACCATATATACTCTAGGATTTTACATCCTATTCTGTAGCCCTACAGGCTGAATCATAGTGACCTGTAATCAATAAGCCACGTTAGTTATTTGCATCTATAAGCATGTCTAACGATTTCTGTCCCATATTTCTTAGTCACACTGGACTGCATCATATATCATGGCTAACAGCCGTACTCTGTGTCATAACTATACAAGCTGCACCAAAACATTATCAATATACAATTCATAGCCCGCAGGCCGCACCAGCTGGGTTTAATAACCCAATATCATAGCCAAAAGGCTGCACCATGTACCTGTAAAAATTTCATAGCCAAACAGGCTGTACCGTGTACCTGTAACAAAATCATAGCCAAACAGGCTGTACCAAACATCATAGCCCGAAGGCCGCATCGGAGACATAGCCCGAAGGCCGCACCGGAGTCCTCGCCCGTAGGCCACATCGGAGACATAGCCCGAAGGCCGCACCAGAGTCATAGCCAACAGGCCGCATCAATTCATAGCCCGAAGGCCGCATCGGAGACATAGCCCGAAGGCCGCACCGGTTGGATATACAATCCAAAAATCATAGCCATATAGGCCGCACCCATTGGATATAAAAATCCAGAAATAATTTGTGGCTCACGGCTCCGTTCTTGTCATTTCATTGACTCACGGCTTATCCGGTATTGCCTTTTCAAACGTATCTTTGAACCATCCATTTCGTCCCCCAAACCTGTTTCAACCTATAACAGTCCAATCATCATATATCATATATGGTGTCAGTGAGATTACTCACCTGGATGCTAGCTGCGTTTCAATTCCGGTTGTTTCTTGCATTTGCGTGCACCACAACCATTTTGTCCCACACCTATAATTCATTCATTTCCACAATGATTATAGGTTAATATTCATTTTAATTGATTCTAATGCATACGAGTCTAATATAGAACCAATTCCAAGCAATAACCATTTTTATAAAATTTCCAATATACGTCCCGAAATACGCGTATTCCGCTACAGTACTTTCGGGAGGTCGTATACGTATTCCGACAATTTTGTATGAAGTTTCATACCATATTTGACCTATGTTTAAAATTTCAGGTCAAACGGACAAGCCTAGCATCAAAATCAAACTTGGAAAATTCACTAAAATTTAACAGGGGGCTGATTTTTGCTGCTGGCAGAGATCGCGACCCGATCTCTTAGAGATAGGGACTCTATCTAGATCGCGACCCGATCCTTAATAGATCGCGACCCTATCTTTGCTGGACAGACCAGAAATGCGATTTTTCAGCTCCAAATGCCCATTTTCACCCATTTAAAGCCCTTAATACACGACTTAATGATCAGGGATTGTTCTAGGACTAAAACCTTATACTTTAACAAGGTTTTTAACCATCCAAAACAACTAATTCAATCAAAATGAAGAATTAGGGTTCTTAGTTCTAACAACCTCAAACTTCAAATTCATCACTAATAACAACCTACTTCCATTTTCTTGAGTTAAGTCCTTTCTAGCATGACTCAATGGAAGTAATAAACCAATTTAACAACACAATCACAACTGAAATGTACAAATTTCAGTTTCTATACAACCAAACCAAAAATACCTCAAGAACTTGGTTAAAACTAACCTTAATTGCTTGGAAATCACCCATTCCAACAATTGTTCCTAGTTCTTGCTTCCATTTCATGATCTCCTGCAGAAATCGCACCCTCCAAGCTCTTCCCGTTGCTGCACAATGAGCTAGTCAAAGAGAGAGTCAACTCTCTTATATTTATACCCCAAAATTTTACAATTTTGGTCCTAAAGTTCCTTTTCTTGAACTTTGACCACAACAATCAAGTTTTATTACAATAAAACTTCCAATTCTTACATTTTGGCCACAACCAACAATATTTTTACATAATTGGTCGTTGACTTGGTCAAATGACCAAAATACCCTTTTTCGGTAAAACAACCAAAAAATCAGTTTTTTATAACATTTTAAGTCCAAAACTTAAAATATTATTTCAAACCAAATACTTTTCTGTCCAAAAGACCATTTTACCCTTACAAGGTAAAATGACCAATTTACCCTTTTATAATAATTATAAAAAGAGTATCTTGGCGTTACACTAGCTTCAAGGATCATAAGATCAAAAGGTTAGTTTTCTCAGTTTTGATCTATAGAAATAATTTTCCTTTAGGTTTTTAGTTTATTATCTTTATAGAAGAAAACATAGATCATATTAGGGTTGCATGTGAACCATATGAATTATTTGTTCATTGATTGCATAGAAAACCCTTCATTTATATCATATATGATGTGGTATTCTCACTTTTTGTGCCAGTGCTAGTTTGGAAAGAAAAGTTACAAACAGGGGGTAAATGCGTACAAATTGGAAAAAGTTTGGAGATAAAGACAAACACAGTCGCCTGAACACGCGCGCCGCGGGGAAGCATGAAGGCGCGCCGCGCTGAGTCAACGATAAGGCGGTGGGAAGAATTCAAATTACGAAAGAACGAGGATAAACCTACACGCGCGCCGCGGATATCAAAGCTGCGCGACGCGGTCATTAAATTTCCACAACTATAAATAGAGGCCATTAGGTCGAAATCACCAGGCAAGGAATGACCCATAAGGTGGACTTAAGGCTTCTTTGACTCCAAGTTTTGGTTTTCAGTCGCCATTCGTGGTATTTATGTTTCTTTACTTAATTTTTATATTAATTCAGTTGTTTTAGTAGTTTAGCTTGGTGTTTTTGGGTGTGACAACCATTAGCATTAGGTTAGAACTTCTGATTTTCGTGGTTTACTGTTTTGGATACTTTGGATCTGAAGTTTATGCAGTTAATCATTCGGTTCCAGTTTTATTGATGTTTTTGGTATTTTTGGATTTTTGAATGCTTTGGATGTGTTTGGATTGTTGTTGTTGTTTCTGTTTCTGAATTATACTTCTGAATTCAGTAAACAACTTTGGTTTAGGAATTGAATTGATTTGGTTTGGTTAATGCTAGATTTAGTATTTGGATTTTGGAATTTGGAACTGTTTTTGAGAAAGTATAAAGACTAGTCATCCCTACTAGTCACAACAACAACCACTGCGCTAGCCAAAAAAACCAATCGAAAAAATTTTAAAAACCAACGTCGGTGGTCAACCATTTGTGTAACCATCGACGACCATAACAAAGATTACAGGTAGACGAGAAGTTTGAATTATTCATCATCTAGGATATCATCCTTGTCTACGTCCAGTATACTTTCATATATTTTCTTTCTATTGTATATTTAACTAAAGAGACGTACAAACATATACTTGTACTCCCATAATAGTTACCAATTTTAAATAAATTACTTTAACATAAAATATCAATAATAGTTATAAGTTTATAACATTAAACAATTTGTATATTATAGTGTGTGCGAGTTAGCCGTTAAAAAAATAAAACTAATTAAAAATGTTTAAACACAGACAACAAACAACAAACAACAATAATGTATTTTAGGTTAATTATCATTTTATTCAATTAGTTTCGTTATTCAATATAAATGGTAAAATACTTTTAATTTTTTTGTCTATTAACAATTATTTCTGTAATTAGTCATAGTTTATCACAAATTGATGGTAACTTACTTTAGAAAAATGAAAAAACTTTGATCAAGCACAAAAATATGTTTCAATTATTCATACAAAAAATTACATTATTTAAAATAAAAATTGTCTTTAAAAAATCAAAATTGGATTATAAATACTAAATAAAAAACTGACTTGATTTTATGAAATAAGGTAACAAAAGAATGAATTAAAATTAAACAGTATACTAAATTTTATAAAATAAGTTAACAAATAATTTTTTTAGTAAAACATTTAAAAAGTTATAATTTTCTTAGTATATATAAATTTTAATGCACATTGTACAATTTACAAAAGATACTAAGTTTAAAACTTTGATTTTGACATTGTGTTTCTTTTTTTGCAATAAAGTCACTACATTTTATTATTTTCAATTTGAACACTATATCTTGTTTTGTAATTAAGTCATTATATTTTATATTTTTTCGATTTTGACATTGTGTCAAGTCATTATGTTATGTCTCCGTCACGTCAGCAAAAACGGACATTTCACCATGACACGTCAACAGGTAACATTGTTAAGCGGTCAAATGGTCAAAATTGCAACAAATTGAAAAACTTAATGACTTAATAATAATAATAATAATAATAATAATAATAATAATACAGTGTCACCATCTAGATTTTGTATAAACTTAACGTTTTTTTTTTTTTTGCAATTTACCTTTGTTTTTCAATTTTTTTTTTCAATTAATAAACATATTTTACTATGAAAAAAAAAAACAATATACGGCTTAATAGGATTCGATCATAGGATGAAGTTATCGAGAGTAAAATTAATATCATACTGAACACAAAACCCAATAAATTTGTTTAGTAGAGTTGCTGGTGCAATTTGGGGATTTTTTTGGACTTTCTCTAGTTTGTGTACTCTATTTTGCTAACTTCACATGTTTACTCTGTAATGCAATCATACCTTCTCTGCCCTCATATATTGCATCTCTCTATCTCTATCTTCCTCTATTTGACTCTTTCTCTCTCTCTTGTACGTATACAAACATCTATACATATGTGTCTTTATCTATACTTTTCTCTCTCTAGATTCATGTAGCTACACTCCTGGCTGAAAAGAGGGTTATAATTTGTTTGATATATAAACTTCCAACATGCAAAGTTGCAAATATACATACATACATATACATGTATATATATATACACATGTAAATATGTATAATTGTTTTGGGTTTTAAATTGTGTACGCTTTTGATCTTCATGCAAATAGAGACAGACCTATATAAGAGAATAAAGAAGACACATGAGGTAGCTATTATGAACGGGGAAAGACCACTGATAGTGACTCCTCTGATTTTAGAATAATTTCCCCAGGATCTTTTGCTTAATTATTAACAAAAAAGTAACAAAATTTAATCACTTGTTGATTATATATCCATAGGTACGTATACGTACGTGTGTATATATAACACAAGAGAGTAAAAAGAAAGCTATTTCTTTAAAAGCAAGAGGTGGGTCTGTTCCTTTTGTTTTGTTTTCTTGAATTTGATTCTTCATCTCTTGGCTTCTTCTTCTTTCCTTTTCTTGAATTTTCAAGAAAACAACCAGAAAACCCTAAAAATGATGTTTACAGCATCAGTTTATTCTTCTACTACTAGTAATAGAAACTCAACTTCTTTGTCGGAAGAAGCTGCAAGAAGCACCGTTTCTTCAGTAGTTACAAGTAAGATTCAGCATGAATTCACTCCATCAGTGACACTTTCTTCAATTTCAAATCATGTTCAAGAACAAGATCATCTCTACCCTAATCATCAGAAGATCAAGAAAAAGAGAAACCTTCCAGGGAACCCAGGTACAGAATTTGCTTACCTTGATTTATACATAGCAACGAGGGTCCAACGGAACCAGAAATTTTATGAAGGAAGACGTAAATTACAAACTGATTATACTTTTCTTTTTTAAGGGGGGCAAAAATTAGGTAAGTTATGATTAAGTTTATAGTAAATTCTTTGAACACTTGTACGTATCTGTAATTAATAAAGGTGTTTTTTGTATTACTATAAATTCATGAACTAAAACTTTTTCGTCGTTTATGGCTCCGGTATTAAATTAATATTCAAAAGAAGTTCGTATTTTGATAATCTTAATTAAATCTTAAATAACAATTTTTATTTACACCCTAAATTTTGACTATTTTTCATTGGGTTCTATTGAGAAAAGAGTCAGATGCCCAAGTGATGGCATTATTATGATAAGTCAATTTCTAGCTCAATATTTTATACTCAAAACAAGTTCGCATTTTGATGATCTTGATTAACTTGTATTCATCTCTAATGTGATTTACAAAAAAAGACCCAGATGCAGAAGTGATAGCATTATCACCAAAAACACTGATGGCAACAAACAGATTTGTGTGTGAAATCTGCAACAAAGGGTTTCAAAGAGATCAAAACCTGCAACTTCACAGAAGAGGTCACAATCTGCCATGGAAACTGAAGCAAAGAAACAACAAAGATGAGATCAAGAAAAAGGCTTATGTATGCCCTGAACCTAGTTGTGTGCACCACCACCCTTCTAGGGCTCTTGGGGATCTCACTGGGATCAAGAAACACTTTTGTAGAAAACATGGAGAAAAGAAGTGGAAATGTGACAAGTGTTCTAAGATCTATGCTGTTCAATCTGATTGGAAAGCTCATTCTAAAACTTGTGGCACTAGAGAGTATAGATGTGACTGTGGTACCCTCTTCTCCAGGTAAATTTTACTAATTTTTCTCTTTTTAAACATATAATTAACATTCAATAATATATTAGGTACATATGAAAGCTGAATCGAACAGTACCGTTAATTTATTTTTGTGTGTTTCTGGAAGTTTTATTGAAGTGTATAATTGAGTTGGACCATATAACTCAGTATATAAACTTTGATAAAACTTTTAGTTTTCTTGAATTGTATAACTGACTTGGGTAATATAATGCGATACAAATTTTGAAAACTTCTAACAGAATTCTTTTAGTGTACATGTATATAGTTATTTCTTCTTGCAGTTTTTGCTGTCCGTCACCATGCAAAGTTTCTTATACTGTTCATCGGTTTTAAACCAGCATATTTGCTCTTGTCACCAACAAATGATTGTGCATGCATGAAATAAAGCTACATTTTGCAAAAAATGAGCAGTTCTAAACCAAAAGGGTCATGTACGACTGGTTTTCGCATGCAAATCTCCACAAATTGTCCAAAATCATTCGTTTTTAAAAAATTGTGATATTTCTACAAACCTTAATAAAAATATTTTCATAAAGATTCATCAGTTATAACGTCTTCAAGCTTAGAAATAAACTGAGGAAATGCTTGCACATGTAATTAGAATTTAATGCATTTTTCAGTCCCATTTTACAAGTATTCCTTTGTCGCATTTGCACCAAAATAGCAAAGGTCTTGCATGGAATATATTGACACACAGAAGGGTTAAATGCATTTAGGACAGATTGACAGAACTGAAATGGACACACTGATTATTACTTCCACTGTTTATTCTGTTCCTTTTTAATGGCATTATATATATATATATATATATATATATATATATATATATATATATATATATATATATATATATATATATATATATATATATATATATATATATATATATATATATATCATGATTGCAAACTTCATCATTCAATGCTTCTACACATATGCACATCTTACACATTATAGTGTATTAATCTAGTTCAACTAATTAATCACATATAATTTAACTTGAAATTAAGAGAATAATATTATCAGAATATTTAAACAAGTTTGATCCATTAGATTCGGTTTGTACACAGTGCTTTTCTCGTATTTTCTAAGGCGGTTATTCTCTAAACTAATTAAAATTTTATGACTTTCCTTCTATAACAAAGGAATGTCATTAGTTGCTTCAAGACTCGATTTTCTTTAATTAGAAACATTTACATGTATTACGGTACTATACGTTATACATTTTTGCTAGGCTTTTGTACGATGAGGTTGAATTTGACAAGGCCTTATGTACAAAAATGAAGTAGTAAAGCCAAAAGATCCTCAAAATTTAGAATCAATCAAATGAAATTTAGGATCATCGTTATTTTGTTATAGCATATGTAATATATTCACTAAAACATGAAAATGACACTATAGATATAGTAGCATTGCGTCAAGATGAGCAATTCTATTCATCATACGCATGTTGCAGTACAAAAACCACCAAAAATTGTCCAAAGTCATGACTTCTAGCGTAGCCTTTTTTCTTTATACTATTAACAAGTACAATTACTACTTTGTTGCAAAAGTATGAGTATAACTATTTAAATGAACTCCAGAAAAATTTAATAAACAGTTAAACTGATTACAAATATTGGAGTTAAAATTAATGTCAAATGGGCATATGATCCAGCTGGGTTTACATGTTGGCTTTTTTTTGTTTTTTTTAGTTTGTTAATAACATTTTCTTTCTTTTGAAGGGTGTTATTTTTATTAAAGTAAACAAGGAACTAGTGAAACGCTAGAGAGCACGAAGGAAAAAAATAGTTACAACAGGAAAGAAAATATATAGTTACAAACAGGAATAAGGCCAATTAAAACCAACTAATTACTCGACTCTATGTTCACATGAATTCAACGAAAACAAGAGCTAAACCATTAAATAAAACGATTTAATATCGTGTAAGCGTCTAAATATATTTTGGAATTTTCCTAAAAGTTTGATCTATTTTATGTTTAGTGAAGTTTTAAAAAAATTTACTCCTTTTATATTCTTTGACGACAAAATATTCTCCAACTTAATTTTGTAAATAAGTGAGTAAAAGACAACACTTGTATCATCGTAGCCTAACCAATAGTATTAATAATGTCCAACTTGTTATTGTATAGTTCTTTAGGCTTATGATGTGTCACTTTGTAGGCTCATATGATGAAAAAATATTGCCTAGGAATTATTGTCCCTAATAAACATAAATTTGGACAAACATTTGGTTGTTATTTATGGAAGTGAGTAGTATACACTGATGAAATTGCCCTTTTTGCCTTGGAAAAAGTAGAAGCTCAAATCCCTTTAGAGTGCACAAATTCATGAAATTGGACCATTTGTTTCATTGAAAAAAACCCCATCCGAGTAAGCGAAACTTTTGCCATTCATCGACTAATAAATCATCTAGGATTTTCAGTAAAAGTATATAATATCACATAACATATGCTAAAAGAATATACTGTGGTAATAACTTTTTAAAATTTTCAACTTTTTATATTGCATACACTACAAATTTTTTACAGGTTTGCACTCATACTGAATGACCTTTTAGATACATTATGTGTTATCCGATATTTGTAGTAACATATAAATGATTGGCTAAATGTTGTATTTCGTTTAAATATATTTGTTTACGTTGGAACATTTTCGGGTACTTCCTTTTCAAAGATGAAGTTATTGGATTCTACGTGATGTATAACTTTTACTGCATGAAATACAAGTTATTGATCTCTTGCTTACATTTATGGTGTTATAGGAAAGATAGCTTCATTACCCACAGAGCCTTCTGTGATGCCTTGGCTGAAGAAACTGCCAGACTCTCGGCTGTAGCTGCAGCGGCTGCAGTATCAATAACTAACAACCACCACCCTTCAATTATCAATAATGTTACACATACCTCCTTCGACATTCAACAGAATCCACAAACTCCCCCTTCATCTCTCTTTCCTTTCTATCCAACCCTAAACCAAACTTGGGTCCCCAACCAAAACGGTAACCCGGCTAGAATCAAACACGAATTCATCCACCAACACCACCAGCAGTTACTTCCGGCAATTCCATCGGCGTTTTACCAAGAACCCAATAAGGAAATGATGATGATGACTTCACCAACGCCGCCGTCCCCCATAATGCACGGCATCCACGTCAGCACCAGCCCTCATCAACCTCCGCCACCGCACCTCTCCGCCACCGCGCTCCTCCAGAAGGCGGCAACGGTGGGTGCAGTGGGGGATCATGTGGGGTCGACAATGAGTAGGTTGGATATGGGAGAGTTGGTTCAGGTGAAAACTGCCGCCGTGATCTCGCCGGAGTATCACCAACGTATGGGTCTCGTATCTGGGAATATCGCCACGTGGCAGAAAACCGACCGTTTGACCAGAGATTTTCTTGGTTTGACCGGCGATCAAGAGGATGACCACCATCGTGGTGGGGTTGAGGCTAACGTGAACGTGAGAGACATGCTAACGTACACTGGGGGTATAGAGATCCCAGCCCACGGGTTCGGTTTTTCCGAGCCTACAACTGCCTCGGAAGCATGGGGAAACTGTTAAAGTTCAAATCTCAATGTACAAGTGATCAACACCATGGTTTTTGGCACAAAGGGTAGAACGGTAATATACCAAAACGCATATGAAATGACAGAAATACGCCCTCAATACCAAAACTATTATCTTTGAACGAGAGTCTAGAGCCGCTCTTGGTCTTTTCCAAATTTCCACATGTTTTTATGCTCATTACTTGCTTTTGTTGGAAAAATTATTGAATTTAAACTTCAACGTTTAATTTGTGAGTTCATAATATCTCGGATCTTTATACCCATATCTCCACATATTTTAGTGCTAATTTTTTAAATAATAGTAGGTAAAAATGCAACAAAGATATGTTTTTTTAACAAATTTAAGCATAAAAATAGACTTTTTTTTACCAAATTATAGGGATGCGTTTCAGGTTGAGATATATATACGTGTTCTTTTATCAATTTATTGCCGAAATCCATAAAAGAAACATCCTTTTAAAAATATATCCACTCCATAAACAAATTTATAACACCAACTAATCGAGAAAATATTAAGTGACAAATGTAAACCTAACCATAACCATAAGAGAAATAAGCTAATTTTTAAGTTAGTGTCATCATACAAATAAACATAGAATCATATATAAAAATATAAGAATATCTAGATCTCCAACTCTAACACCATTTAATTGTGGTATCAGAAATAGTATAAAAGTGGTTCAAGTAGTTATTTATCAATTATCACCAAATCTACCACCATTTTTACGTCAAAAAGATATTTCAAATATATTTTGTCATTTATTTAAACTTTCAAAGATATTTCTTCCATTTAATAGGTTTGTACAATTTTGCGTTACATCCGTTTATAATAACCACTTTAAATATTAGATTATAGATTATTAGATAAACATAATCAAACTAAGGCCCGTTTGATTTGCGGATTTCTCAGGATTTGCATATTAAATCCTGAAAAATCCTACGTTTGGTTGAAGATTAAGTGTGGAATTTAAAATGATAAAAAAAATTTAAAAATGGCTAAACAATCCCATGAATGAAGGATTTGTAAATATTGTCTCCCCTAACATTTAAAATTCCATAAATTAAATATTTGTTTTCACCTCCGGCCATTACACCACTGATGTCACCTCCACCTCTTGCCACCCCACCGTCGAGGCCGCCTCCACTTTCGGCCACCCTACTATCGACATTAAATTAACTTAAAATATATAAACTCAAACTTTTTTTTTTGGAAACGGCAAAAGTTTTATTAAAATAAAAAACTGAATAGCAAGATGCTATACAGCCTCAGAGCTACAAAAACAAGTTACATTTCCTGCGATTACAATCCCATAAGAGGATAGATGCACCATAGACTATTATTAATCCCAATTTTGCCCCTTTCTTTCAGCCACGAGTAAACTGTAGCAATTATTTCATCCGCCACAACCGGGGGTTTCCTCTTATGCTTTCTAAAGATAACACCATTCCTGTCTTTCCATGTATACCACAAGAAACCGTATATGATGGAGATTAGAACCTTTTTCGCTTTGTTTCTGGCCCCTCCTTGTGCGATATTGCCTACCAGATCTTCTACCGACTAGAAATTGGTACTCGGGAGTTTACACCATATAAGGATCCCGCTCAAAATTTCTTTAGTGTGTGGGCATGTTACTAGGATGTGGTCCACGGTTTCTGGTTCGCATGAGCAAAACTCACAGTTAATATCTGTGAAATGGATACCTCGTATAAATTAGATATGTATAAACTCAATTTTGAAAGACCACATATGACAATAGAAACTTTAATACCAATTTTGGTGTAAAAATGGTGTTTATCACCAAATTTACCACCATTTTTACGTCAAAAAGATACTTGCAAGTATATTTTTCTCATTCATTGACTAGTATAGTAACCGTCTCATTTTGGTTAAATTGGGTGGAAAACTATTTTATTTGCCAATTATGTGACCGAAGCAACATTTTATGTCAATTAGGTCACTAGGATGACGATATTATTCCAATTGGTATGTAAACTAACATTTCTAAACACTTTGTGACCAGATATTCAAAATCCCGGTTACCAAATATATTTGTAACCAGTTTTCCATGGTTGCTAGACTGGTCAATTAACCTATACAAACCCTTTATAGATTAACTGAACCGATAGCAATACTTTAGTCTTATTTGTATTCAAACTAAAAGTCCAACCACAAAATCTACGAGTCAAACGATACTGTAATCATATTCAAAGGAGCATAGCCTTTGGAAAAGGGTAAGGCAAGGTAAAAACCTGTGGTAAGCGTGAGCATGTAAAGGAAGTAAGTGGTGGTCCGGCGGGATAGGATGGTGACGACAACATCAAAAGGGAAACAGGAAAAAGAAACAACAGAATTAAAGATCCGAATTTACCAAAGAGAGCCCAAATGTCAACGGCTATTAAATTTTCGAAGTTTTTAGACAACACAAATTCTGGGGATTATAATTCCTTCTTAAATTCTGTGCAATTGGAGTGCTCAGCAGTGTGACCCACGAACCAAATGTCCCAATCTACTCGTGTCCTCAATGGAATACGAACCTATTTTACCTGGCGTTAGCGTAACAGATTGACGTTGTCGGGTCCCTCTCTGCATCAACATCTTGTACCATCGCTACACGTAGTTATACTCTGCTTGGAAATAAAAGTTTCTGCTTCTGGTGTTAATTTTAACCAAAAAAAAGTTTGGAATATACCAAATTCTACTTGAAAAGCATTTATTATCTTTCGGTGTTCTCTTTTTTTTTTTTAACAGCAGTAGATTAAAAAAGCCAGCGGGGAGCTGGCAACGAAAATAACAGAGTTTAGAACTATTAGACCGAGTGGTATGGAAGCGGTGAACGAGGGGTGGGGTTCAGGTGGATGCCATCACCGCACGGGAACACCGTCCCACTTGGGGTGTGACATGCGGTGATGGTCATCGCAGGGGGTTGCTCAAGACCCACAATGTATAAACACAATTAACCAAACTAACTCTTTGATTAATAATCAGAAAATATAACTCAAAAACTGATTCACTGCTTATACAAATATCTGTGTCTTATGTTTAACAAAAGCTAAACAACCAAATATATAACCATCTAGGAACCAACACGCTCCAAGTTATCCTTGGGAATAATTAGGTATAATGGCAACCACTAACTCTTGTTTCCCATTAACTTTGTATGGACCCTCTGTGACTTAGGATTCCAACAATCACCCCCGAATCTCTAAGTCCTTCTAGAGACATCTTTATGATTTTTGACAAATCTTTTTTCGGGTTGCGGTTCGAATCCGATTTCGAATTGGAATTGTTGTTGGGCTTATTTTTAATGGAATTGGACCAAGATCCATAAGCCGACCCGGATCCACCGGACCCGTATCCACCTCCCGACCCGGTTCCCTTTTGTTTTAACCCGTCTCCTTCCCTGTTTCTTCCCCAATTCTTCTCGCTTCTCTTTCTTTCGGTTTCGGAAATCCTCCCGCCTCCTCCGCCTTCTCGATTCAATTCTTCTCCGCCACCCACCGATCCTCCGCCGGCGCCACTCGATCGGACAAGCATGGCCCTCGCCTGACCTCCTTCTTCGTCGTCTTCCTCCCTCACCTTCGACGAACACGCATCGCTCCACCCCCCCCCCCCCTTCGGTTTTCCATCCGCCACCGCCACCGTTTGACCCGCCGCCTCCGTTAGATCGAGTGAACAACACTCGTTGCTGCTCATCTCCTCCATCTTCTCCATGTATGCGCTCTTCATACGCTTTTAGTCGGCCGACCATGTCTTCGAAGCCGACAGTCTTCTCCTTTATTCTCACCGGAGCACCACCTGTACTTCCATCTCTTTCACCTTCTCCATCCGACATGATGAATCAGGTAACGACTCGATTTCAAAGCCTTCTGATCTAATTCGACCCTTCTGATCTGAGCTCTGATACCAATTCAAGACCCACAATGTATAAACACAATTAACCAAACTAACTCTTTGATTAATAATCAGAAAATATAACTCAAAAACTGATTCACTGCTTATACAAATCTCTATGTCTTATGTTTAACAGAAGCTAAACAACCAAATATATAACCATCTAGGAACCAACACGCTCCTAGTTATCCTTGGGAATAATTAGGTATAATGGCAACCACTAACTCTTGTTTCCCATTAACTTTGTATGGACCCCCTGTGACTTAGGATTCCAACAGTTGCTTCATCGCCCGGTGTTGGGGTTTACATTTACAGTTTTGGTCCCTGGATTATGGACGATTTTAAAATTAACCCCCCCCCCCCAACGGCTCTTTTAACGGTCAAAAAATAATAATAATAATAATAAATTTTTTTTTACATTTTCCAACTATAATTACCCATATTCACACACAAAAAACTACACATCTCTTTCTCACTAAAATCCATTTTTTTTACATCCATTTCTCATTCAAAAAATGGCTGCCGTCAGTAACGGAAATAATCGTCGGGTATGGGCTCAAACTCGCGAAGCCGCTTTGGCAACCGCGTGGCTCAACGTCAACGAAGACTTTAGAGTCAACGGCAACGAATACCGTCCATTCTGGGAACTTGTGAAAGAATCGTTTGAAACTATAATAGGCGTAGTTAATTATGCGAGTAGGGATCACTTTTCTTTCAAATGGAGGAATATGTCACGAACAATAAGTAAATTTCAACAAATTTACTTAAACATATGGGGAAACCACCAACACGGTGCAACTGACGAAGAGATCCTTCAGGAAGCCAAAGCACAGTTTCGGGCGACATACGACACAGACTTCCCGCACCTCGCTGCGTGGAATGTTGTGAAAAACTCACCTCAATATCGTGCAATTTAATTATCGCATTTAGGTTTTAATTTCCCGTTTCTACAATTTTAATTGTCGTTTTAGGTTATTAAATGTTCCCGTTTGTAGTATTTTAATTATCGTGTACGTTTTTTATTTTGCAATGTTATGTTTTTAATTAAATGTTAGTTGGTTAATTTAATGTTTTTGGTGGTGAAATTAAATTATTTATTTATTTAAAATAAAAAAATGAGGGGTTAGTGAGGGGTTACCATTTCTTAGGTTTGAAGGGGTGATTGGAAGGTGATGTGAAGCCTACGTGGCACTCCAACCCCTCACACCAAGGGGTTACCACTCCTCTCAGTCTTACAAGAGCAAACAAAACAAAAAAACCAAGCTGCAAAGACTATGAAACCCCTAAACCAGCCCAATACAACACAACGGTGTTCTCAATCATCTAATTTTTTTCGTTCGTTCTTAACTATCTAATTTCTCCGTCTAACTATCAACATATTCACTTTGTTTTATTTAGTATTTTTATAATTAGATCATAGAATACACAAATAACCAATCCGATATTAATAATATATATATATATATTCAACTTTGTATCAGTCAAACAACAGTGACATGGTTCAACAATTTGCTTACATGCATAAGTATATGGATTTATATGTGTTCAGAATTTACGATTAATTAAAAATTTTATCTATTTTGGTTTTTTATAAGGAATACTAGGTTCATCTTGAAATAAAATATGTTTTTGTTGTTGTTTTGCAAGGATAAATACAAAAACAATCATGTATTAACACGTATACCTTCAAGAAAAGATAAAGATGCACACGTTATCAAAACAAATATATAACACACAAGATGAGATTTTTATTTATTTTTGCTAGTTCTATCTGATGGTGTTAGTTTAAGCTTTAAATTTATTTCTTGTTTTGCCATTCTAGAAAGATTATTTTGAAAGGTTATCTTTATCCTGGAAATTAACAACGAAGTTTGATAACTTTATTATTTTGAAAGGTTGTCTTTATTCTGGAAATTAATAACGAAGTTTGATAATTTTGTAATACGTTCATAACGAGTAAACGGTTAATTAGTTAACCGGATAAAGAAACCGGTTTAACAATTTTTTCGGGTTCAAGTTTAGGTACAAAAAAATAGCAAACTAGTAGGTTTTGTTGAGATTCTGAAATGCGGCAATGGCCGCCATTACCCATGATCAAGATTTGTATACGGATGATGCATTTTGTTAAAGAAAGGAAGACAACCCTATTTATAAAAAAATATACGTAAAAAATAAGACATAAGAGAGGAAAACATGTCATACAAACTATTATAAATTGTGATCATTCAATTTAAAGCAGTGGTGAGCATAACCAAATTTAACTCATAACCGAATCCGATTTAACTGACTTTAACAGACAACAAAAAACCGATTTAACCGAAACTGATTGGTTAGGAATTTAACGGTTTTGGCCCCAAACTAACCCATTTTAGAAAATTACGAATTAACCAGTCAACAAAGAAGAAATTGGGTAAAGAGATTAGCATATTGAGGGCAAAGAGGGTGGAATTGTGGTCCTAAGAAAGGTTAAAGAAAGGGTTTCATGGGAGATACAAAGCTTTTAGAAAGTATAGATGTTAAGGTACATTACATACTATTTGCCTACAAGAAAAGACTGCATCTTAACCAGACAAACCAAAAGGCTCAAGTACTCTTCTATTCTCTTTCTTTCTTTATCTAAAAAACTTACAGTTTATTCTTCATGACAGGAACTCATCTCTACTTTTTTCCTCTTTTTTTTCTACCTTCCAATCCCAATAATTACCATTTGCTTTTTCACTTTTCCCCCGCTACTAGAAATTCCTCTCTTTTTTTTCTAAATTTCACAACTTTAGTTTACTTGCATATTTCAAAAAGCTGACTACATAAACAAAATAGTTGCCAAAAGAAAAGTTAAAGAGGAAGATAACACGAGAAAACCCCACCATAAAAACACCAAGTGCATGTACCCGTTCATCAACAAGAATTCATATTTTCACGTCATCACATTTTTCTTATTATTAATGTTCAGTTTCTATGTAAAATTAAATTAAATAACTTCAATATTAGGAACAATTTACTAAAGTATGATAAAAACAGTAAAAATGACACCTGGGACTTGGGAATTGTATACAATACAAATCCTATGTAGGAGCAATCATGAGTTATAGAAAAAGAGAAGAAAGTGGGCAGTCAAAAAAGTGTATGGAGATTATATGAAACTAAATCCAGACTACTCACATGTAGAAAACAAAAGGATTCAATCTTGTTGTACCGATTTGCATATATAGGGGGACCAATTTCTTTAAATACATTGGTTTTCAATAGACGTCTCAATCTACTTATGCAATTTGGCCCATTAAACTTTAATTTGATAATTCACAGAATTCGATCAGTTACATTCTTGAATGCCTGCAACAAGATATAAAGCACGTTAAAATGTGTTTCGAACATGCAGAATAAAGCCTGTCCTGATCAATACTGCTTTTGATTTCAGTGAAGATTTGTTTTTTTGTAAACTCTAACAAATCCCTTAAATTCTTGGATTTTTGTAGCATGAATTGTGCATGAAGTTGAATAGAAATGCACAAAGAGGCAACAACACAAATTGTTCAATTATACTTGTATAGTTAAGTAAAATGAAGAAAAAACGTACCGTCTTTTATTCAACAGTTGATCTATCCATTTCATCAAATTCTTTAGAGACTTAAGCAGCAATTGGTGAAAGTAAGCAATGGGCAATTTTGGAACAGATGGATAGAAAATAAGTGCAGGATGATTTACATTTAGCCCCAAAAAAGGTGGGATGGGGACAAAATTGGACAGAATCCACAAAGCAAAACTTGTCCAATATTGATATAGAAGCTTCTCATTGGCAGTTTCCATTTTTAATACCAAGTAAGTAAGCTATTGAATATTTTAATCCAAAAGTTTCCAGAAGGTTTGGAGCCAATTTCTATATATAACAAGAATATTTTAATGGGATTATACTTTATTAGTAGGCATCCTATAAACAACACTGTAACAAGCTGATATAAGGGGTTGTTTGGATGTGCATATTCAGAGTGATTTAATGCCACTTGAAGAATCATAATCAAAATCAGAAAATCAGGGACTGTTAGGTAATTTTACATTTATCACAATAATCAGTTTTCCTACAGCAACTTCTCAGAACCCAACTATTTTGATCCTGAATAGCCCATGATGCAAAACAGCCCAAAAAGAGGTCGCTATTGGAAGATATAAAATTCTGGTTAATAACACTCGCGCAAAGTATGAACTATATTAAACCCTAAAGTCCATTAAAGAAAAACGCCACAATTTTGACCAAAAGGCGGATTTGTCCTCACAATTTGACCAAAATAAGTAAACTATTCAATTCCCTTACGTGCGATATTGATTAATCAACAAACTCGCCCTAATCAAAGAGAACTCGCAAGAATCAGGTGAATTCAACAAGAACACGATAATGGAAATTACCGCAAAAACTTTGTCAATTCTTCTCCAAACTCTACCAAACCATCTGTCTCCTTATTGCAATGAACGATCAAGCGAAATTCTCTGACCAAAATCGTCATTCATTTTTTCTCGATAAAGTGTGTTTTGTGGGTGAAAATTTGCGTAACGGGAAGTTTAGATCTCAAATAAAACACTCTTGAGTCTTAACAGGCTAACCTTAGTTGTCACAAAAATTACAATATTGCCACTCTAGCAATTAATTTCCTTAAATGATTTCTTTGTTTTTAGTTCTCCATAAGATAAAATCATAAAACTTTATACGAAAACAGCATTGTACTTTGTAATTTTAGTAAAACTCGTTATATACCTAATACTCCTCAAACTCCTCTTCTTATTCCCTTATTTAAATACTCCATTCACCCAAACTGTAACTCGATGGATGTAACACCAAACACAACACCCTTGTGAACAAACATGTCGTTTAATGGTAACATATGAGGGCATTAGCTACAAAGAAACCTTCATTGGGGGTAAGTTTTGGATCTCTTTTTACCATTTTACAACCTGCATTGATGCAATAATTGTCAAGATACACTTGAAGAACAAGTAAAGGGGTGTTTGGATGTGTGTTTTCAAAGTGATTATTATGAATTTCGGAATCAATATGAGATAATCTATTGGTTGGAAGACTTGAAGTTGGGGTAATTAGCTAAAGTCGCATTTGTGATAATCTGTTTCCATGGCGTTAGTCCTTCCTTGCTTCACGAAATTAACCCTAAATAATCAGAAATTTCAAATCATAATCACTTCTGTCGAACACTCAATAAATTCACTTTAGACGGATACATATAAATGTGATGAGTGCTTCAATTCGAAATCTCTATTATGGTAAAATGTTTAGTTCGATATAAAACCTAAAAGTTATAGGTTTGAAGACAACCCCTGTAAGTGATTATGGCCGTCGGTGGAGAGATGTTATATTCATGTCTTCCCGCTGTAAAATCATCCAGTAAACTTTACAATGACAACTCAGTTAAACTTTTCCTGCTTCGGTACCTCCTCTTCTGTCCAAAGAGAAACGAGTGCTTTACTTTCCTACAGTCGATGCATAACTCTTGATAAATTATATATTAAGGGGTGGTTGAGATCGTTTAATTAACTCAACGAACACTTTATAAATGTGTTTATTAGTTTATAAAATAAAATTTTTAAAATTGTTTGTATTAGTTTATGTGATGGTAAAAAACTATAACTTGATAAATTTTTAAAATATTGTTTGAATTGCTTAGGGTGCGTTTGGTTGTGGAAAATTTTCTGTTTTCCAAGAAAATTTTCCAAGAAAAATGAAAAGTTGGAAAACGCGTTTGGTTAATCAAATTTTCCAAAATTTTCCTAGAAAATGAAAATTTTCCGTTTTCCAAAATTACATAGAACTTAGAAAACTCAAAATTATTGTTTTCCAAACTTTTCTATTTCCAAATTTTTTCAAAAATACAATACCTCCACACATATTCTACCCATCTCACCCACCCAACCCCACCCCCACCCCCACCCCAACCCACCACCCCACCCCAACCCTTCACCCACCACCCCACTCCCATGCACCCACCCTACCCCACCCCGACCCACCCACCCAACACTCCCTACCCCTACCCACCCTCCACCTACCCACCCCCATCCCAACCGCAACCCCTACCCCACACCACCCACCCCCACCAACCCCTACCTTTACCCTACCCCTACCGACCTCAACCCACCCCCACCAACCTCCACCTACCCACCCCACCCTTACCCCACACCACCCACCCCACCCACCATTACCTACCTCCACCCACACCTACCAATCTCCAACCACCCCTACCCACCTCCACCCACTTCCACCCCCACCCTACTACCCCTACCCTACCCCTACCTACCCTCACCCACCCCTACCCCACCCACCCCTACCCACCTCCACCCGTCCCAACCAACCTCCACCCCACCCCCACTCCCACCCCTTACCCACCCTATCCCACCCCACCCACCCCACCCCTACCCTCACCTACATATTTATACCCTACATTACCCACCCCACCCTTACCCACTCCCACCTACCCCTACCCACCTCCATCCACCACCATCCACCCCCATCCCACCCCTACCCCCACCCACCCCTACCCACCTCCATCCACCCCACCCCACCCCACCCTACCCTACCCCTACCCACCTCGACCCACACCCCACCCGGTGGGGTAGGGGTGGGTGGTGGTGGATGGAGGTGGGTAGGTGTGGGTGGGGTGGGGTAGGTTGGGGTGGATAGGGTAGGGATAGGTAGGAGGGTGGGTGGGGTGGGGTAGGGTAGGGGTGGGTGGGTGGAGGTTGGTAGGGGTGGATTGGGGTGAGTGGAGATGGGTAAGGGCAGGGTACGAGTGGGGGTGGGGTAAGGGTAGGGTGGGGTGGATGGAGGTGGGTAAGGGTGGGTGGAGGTGGGGTAGGGGTTGGGGTAGGGTGGGTGGGGTGGGGTAGGGGTAGGGTGGGGTATGTTTATAAATATGTGTTATTTTGTATTATTTTGAAGTAAAAAAATAGAAAATAAAAACTTACAGAAAATACATATCCAAACGCATTTTCTAATTTTATAAAACGGAAAACGAAAACTCAATTAGATTAACCAAACGCGTTTTCTACTGAAAATGAAAACGAAAACTCCACTCCATTTTTCTGAAAATGAAAATGGAAAACGGAAAACACTTTTCCATAACCAAACGCACCTTTATATTTTGTAAAATAATCAAAAATGGAAGGAAAAAATAAAGAATTTAATAAATAGTTCATTGAGGATATTATAATGAGAAAAAGACTAAACAGCTTAATCTCATAAGGCTTTTTCTTAAAACAGCACAAATTAAGTCAATTGTCCCAAAATAGCCGAAGAATTCGCAGGTGGCTAGTGCCACCTGCAAAATGCTCATTTTGCCTACTAACTCCTCACGAGCTCGAGCCTGACATGCATACTCCTCCATATGGGCTGTGAAATGTTCATCTGGGTTGTGTAATGCTTAGCCCAGGTATATAAACCTAAAAAAAACCTCATTTTTTTCATAACTGCAGACGAAAAACGCTCTCAAATGGCTTCATAGAAATTTTTGACATGGAAATACGTAAGTGTCTCAAATTTGATTTTTTTATGTATTAGTTGTCCCTAGTTAATAATTGAACGTTTTAAGCATGAGATTAATGTACGTATAATTTTTTTTGTCTATTGTATAAGTCTTTAAGGCACAAAATAGTAGGGTTTATGAACTTTAGAGCATTTAGCGGGTGACGAAAAGCATTTAGCAGGTGATGGAGAGCATTTAGCGGGTGATGCCTCTCACCCGCTAAATGCTTGTTTTTTTCGGAAAACCTTAAAAATTAAAACCCTATGCATATATGAGTAATACTAACGTTGTTTTTACTGAATTGACAGCATCCTGATAAAACATTGAAAGGTGACCAGATAAAATATTGGAGCTTCAAAAGTACCACTTTCCGAATTCGATCAGTTACATTCTTGTAGGACCCTGATTCCCTACGGGGGTATTTAAAAAAAATGGGTTCGGGGCAGGAGCTTTTATAAGATTTTCTAACTTTTTTGGAATTTTCCTGAAATAAAAAAATTAAAAAGAAGAAATGGAAAATCTGATTGGTATTTTTAAAGAAGCAGTTTTATGCTAAAACAACATTTTGTTTGAAATTTTTACAAACCTTGAAAAATGCATGTTAAAAATACTACAAATGAACAGCTAAAATAATTTTAAGAAAAGTACATGATATTAATGCAACTAAAATTCGAAAAAAAAAACTGAAAAGGTTTGAAAGTTTAAAACCTAAAATGGAAATAAAATGCTGAAAAATGATTTTAAAATTTTAAAACCTTAAAATGCAATACGAAATACAAATGAAAATTTGAATGCAATTTTGTTTAAACTAAATGTAGATTTTGAAACAAAATGTCTAAATGCAAAGAAGTTTGAAAACAAAAACTAAATGTAATGCAGATTTTGTCAAACATTAAAAAAAAATTAAAAAACGACAACGGCATCATTTTGTTGGAATGTAATTTTTCAAAGCTTGTCAAGGCCTTCCCAAACAAAAAGTGATGGTATGAATTATATGCTCAAAACAAGGGACAAAAATATAGAAATTGATGTAATGTTACTAACAATACTATAAATAGTATAGTAGAAGCAAGGGGTCGCGTCCTCGGGGATACATTCTAGGTGGTAGTGATGATGAAGGTGGTGGAGGAGGTGGCAATCATATATGAATAGTAATATAATCATCTCGTCGTTAAAACGTCAACACGCCAGCAACGCCGAAGTATTAGAGCAGCATGAAAAAATATGTGTTCCAAATTTAGTATCGTGATCTTAATTTTTTTTTTCATTTTTAACAGGACCTACTTGCGTGTGCGTGTGTATAGGTTTAAATTTTTTGTTTTTTAAGAAACAAAGTTGAACGATGTTTGAACGAGGTTATAGTTGATGGATGGTTGCCTCATATGCATGAAATGGTGAGTCTTGACATTGGAAGTGGTTATTAATTTAAAAAAGTTTAAATTAATTAGAAACTAATATAGAAGACGATGAATGTTTTTTTGTAAGCTATAAGATACATATAAAGAAGTTTATTTAATGATTAATTAAGTTGTACAAATTGTTAACTTTTGTTAATAATATTGTCTTTTTTGTTTCATGGCACTTTTCATTTCATGATTTTATGTAAAGTATAGGTAAATTATGAGTATTGTTAATTTTTTATTTTCAAAAATATTTTATTTATAGAAAATTTAAATAAGGGCATTTATGTCATTTGACATAAATACACTTCAAATTATTTACAAACCAAATATGATTGTGAAAATAATACATTTTATTTCTTTCAAATTTTTAGCACCCAAACAGATAATCAGATTAAAATTCATCTACCTCCAAAAAAAATGTAAATACTTTCACATACAAATTCAGAAAAAAAAAAAAAAAAAGATTCAATAATCCAAACGCGCTTGATGTAACATAAAGTTGGTCTCATAAATATTTTATTAATTCACATTCTTGATGATCCTTCTACGATTATTCCTTTATTTTTCATTCAATTTTGTATTTAAAAAATTAGAGGCTATCATGCCAAAAGAAGAAAACATGTTGTTTCTCTTTTTTCTTCTCCTCTCAAGTCTATTTATTGTATCATTTTTATCAAATTATATAAGGTGACCTTTATATAACGTTTAAAATACTTATATTTCTTTTCGCATGCAACCCTTCTTATCATGAAGTTGTTTCGAAATAATAATTTCTATTAATTGACTTAATTAAAATTATGAAAAATATAATTAATATGGTTAATTGGTTAAAGAACATAACAAGTTATAGTATATAAATATAGGTAAATGAATCGATTTATATTATTGTATAATATCTATAAGAAGTCAAATTAGTAATAAAAAATAAAATAAAATAAACTTGCAAAACATGCTAAATTACAAATTGATAAGATAAGTTGAAAGTTGATAAATACAAATTTAGATAAATAAACTTTTTCAAATCGACGCATTTAAAAATATAATATTATAATGATATTAATTTTAATTATATTTATGTTTTTTAGATACATAAACTTTTTCAAATCGACGCATTTAAAAGATAATATTATAATGATATCATTTTTAATTATATTCAATATATTAATTGTTTACAAATATTTAAGATATTAATTTATTTATAAAATAAAAAATATTTATGAGTCGATCCAAATCCAATCATATATTCATATCCATTTTTAACTTGTGATCAAATCAATCATTTTGATTTTTTATTCAATACCTATTTTGCCGCCTTTTAGAAAATACTTTGACAAATTTATCATCTCCCTCTTTTTTGCTCCAATCATGGCATCTAGTGAGTAGTGGGTTTCTCTTTTCATTTCAAAGACGCGTTTCTTGCTCACGAGGGTGGAAATGTAAGTTGCTGGAATATAATGCATCAAAATGTAAAAAATAAAATAATAAGGACTAAAGGTGGAAATATCTCAGACACCAAATCGTGCATCTTTGATTTTCTTCCCATGTCCACGATCCACAGTATCTATTCACGTACCCCAAATAAAATAGATACCTAAAAAATAAACTAATCAATTTAATACATGTAAAATAAGAACAGATAAATACATAATGAATAATTATCTATCCACGTACCTCAAATAAAATAGATACCTAAAAATAATCAGTTTAAAACATGTAAAATAAGAACAGATATATACATAATGAATAATTTTGCATTTATCATCTGAAGACTTTGATCCACCATCCATCTACCATTATTTTAAAGCCAATATTTTAAAGTCTATTTTGTTAGATATATAAATTCGAATAACAATAAGTATTTAGGTAATTTCGTGGATCAAGTTTATAATATTTTTTGAAATTTATAATTCGATCTTATGTTTAAGTTATACGAATTTAGATATGGAATAATGCAAGAAATCGAGTTGGATTATAGACTTGATCCAAATCATAAATACATAATAGCTTGTGCTTTTTTAGTGTTTTATGAGATAAAATTTTGGCGGAATAACGATACGAATTTCATGTGTATTCTCTGCAACGTTAATTCCCAAATGTATATGAAGAAGATGACGCTTTTTGGATGGAAACATTGCATCCCTTCGAAACTACGCAACCTTTAGGTTTTGGCGGGAAAATAACATCAGGGTTTATTTTCTCTATATGGAGCCGCTAGGGGCTCTGTCCCTAGAATCCGCCAGGGGAGATGCCTCTTGGAACCCCACCAGGGGCGTGACCCTCATGTTTCTGAGTTCTTATTAGCAATCCAAATGTGCACTCCACACATTCAGTCTCAGAATATAAGCCAAAATGAACTCAACTTGTCTCGAACTAATTCCAACTATAGTAAATGTGTTTATGACACTAAAATCGCCAACATTCTTTCCCCATTTTCATTTTCATGTAATCATTAATTAAACTAGATAACAAATACAAAACCAAACTCATGCATAAATAAAAATATCTTGAAGATAGAAATTCATATTAGTATAATACACATTTTCAAATAGTCGAGAATCTTTGGTGTCCATAAGATTGAATCCATTAACTCATATGGGTAACTAAATATATTATACACATAAGTCTTACAGTTTATATTTGACACGATTACGAGCCATGTGCCATATCCATTCATGATAAGGGTGGAATCGGGACCGGGACCGGACCGACCCGATAGAGGAACCAAACCGTTTTGATGTGAGGAGATGGAACCGAGAACCGGGCCAGATAGGGAAAGATCAGATTTTTCCCCGGTTCCAGTTCCGATTATCCGGTTCCGGATCAGGTAGAACCGAAAAGCCTTGGAAAATGGACCTGGGCCAGTAGGTGTTGGGCTGTGGGGTCTGCAACATTCATTTTGGGCAATGTAGGTAACCGCCTAACCGGTATTCAATTTTGGGCTTCAAATATTTGTGCATAGCCCATTTTGTTCAATACATAGAATACATTTTGTTTAATACATTTTTTTTACTTTTGGTATCATTTTTCTTTAGATTACAAAGCAATATAAATATATAATTATGCAACCACAATATAAACACTAGGGTTAAAAACTAATGCTAACATAGTAACATTTAATCATATAATTTGTCACCAAAAAAAGAAACCAATAAACTTAAAAATCCAAATTTCTTAGTGTTACACATCAAATAACCAAAACAAATCAATTTTATGCAAACACATTTTCAAACTTCAATGGGTGTTTTTCTTCTATCTTTTTGACCTAGTCCTTGAATTGCTTATTCAATTTCTATAAAGAAAACAAACGTAACTATGTCATAATTGAAATTAGACATTTATAAAAGTTTTATAAAAAAACAAACGTACCCAAAGCAACGACATCATCTCTTAATATATCTTCGGGTCGTCTATTATTGGTTTTCTTGATTTTCTTACCAATCTTGGGTGCAAACCAAGGCTTCTACTATAGAGGTTGCCAAATTAGTTCGATATTCATCTAATATTCTTCTACAAGTACTAAACGCCGACTCGGATGCCACGGTCAACACTTATATAGCCAAAATATCTAAAAAATACAGTTAATAATTTGTCAAATATGTATTAAAAATCACTAAATAAACATTAAGTAAATTTTTTTTACCTTTGGTCATACGAGCCATAATAGGGACACGCACCGCGTTTTTCTTCCAATACTTTAGAATATCGAAGTCTTTATTGTACACCTCATTTTGCTCATTCAAATACTGTCTTAATTTCGTGTCAATTGAAGTCGCTCTCACACATTGCATGCTAAGAAAATCACCCAAGAATCCTTCTTCATCACTTTCATCGGAAGCCCCTCATTTGTCACGACTTTCTTCTTGAGACGATCCAAGATGGTCGAATTTATTTTTGTAGAATGTAAATAAATTATCCATCTTGTTTTCCACTTCGCACACCATTGCCATCACCTTCAATTTTATTTCCGACTTAGTCATAGGATTTATCGGCGACACGTTGTTGGTTACCATTTATGTGAACAAATATAACAATAGCAAGGACTTGAATTGAGGATCTAGCAACACCGTGAAATATACAAAATCATTCATTTTGTCAAAAGAACCCCAATATTTGTCATCTTTTTTCTGCATATCCCCACAAATTTTGGTAAACTTTGGTCTTACTTCTCACTCTCTTAGATGTTTATCTACATCTAACACCTCCCGTAAAAACAAATAGATCATCGGTTTCGTGGATGATGATATGAGATCGGTGTTTGCTTTAAACTTATCAAGAAAACCGATAACTAGTTTAACGAATTCAAAATCCTCACGCTCCGGTGTTCTTCCACTTAGATCCCGTATATACGTAGTCTCTACAAAATTAAAAAAAATACAACATAAGAATACATAAGAACAATTTTTTAATAATTTTTAAAGATGTGTTTTTTTAAAAACGTCCAAAAACAGTTTTTTTCCAACTTATTAAAGCTGCGTTTTCTTTTAAACTTCTAAAAACTGTTTTTTAATTTTTTTAAGCTGCGGTTTTTTTAAAAAACGTCCAAAACTGTTTTTTAATCATTTTTAAAGCTGTGTTTTTAAAAAAAAAACGTCCAAAAACTGTTTTTTAATCATTTTTAAAGCTGTGTTTTTTTAAAAAAACGTCCAAAAACAGTTTTTTCCAAAATTTTAAAGCCGCGTTTCTTTAAACATAGAAAAATAAGTTTCAAAATATACCTTCTAGTTCGTACGCGGGAAAAACCTTTCGCAAAACGTACACCGAATGCAACAACTTATACGTCGAATGCCAACGTGTTGGACAATCCTCGCATAAGAATGATTTGGACTCGAGTCCACATTCCTTCATGCACCTCTTGAACCTCTCAATTTTAGCAGTTGAATTTCTAATATACTTAACCGCTTTTTGCACACACTCCACGTGGTTATTATATGCTTTAAGGCGGTCATTGACAATGAGATTCAGAATATGTGTCATACACCTAAATTGGAAGTGTTTTCCATCTTCATACAAGTCGGGTAATTTTTTAACTAAAAAGTCAAAGGTCGTACCATTTGAGGTGGCGTTCTCCACACTCATGGTCATTACATTCTTTATTCCCCATCTATGAATGCAATCCAGTAACAATTGTCTCACATCCTCACCTTTGTGACTCTCAATGGGCCTAAAGTTTAAAATTCTTTTGTGCATAACATAAACCAGGCGTCATCTATAAAATGACACGTAACTACCATGTAATTCTTTCTTTGACATGAAGAAGTCCACATATCGGTAGTCAAATGTACGGTATTATTTGGGTTACTAAAAATCATACAATTTTTTCTTTCTTCTATAAAAAAGTACATACATCCTTACTTATTTTTTGTCTACAATGCAATTTAACCCTCCCATTGAATGCATTCGTGTACTCAACAAATACCTCATTCTCAACAAATTTGAAAGGAAGTTCACCAACTACAAAAAGATTTAATAATGCTTTTTTAATCCTTTCGTCATATAGTTTCCATGTGACAACACTACCCTCCCCACATGATTCTTTTTTAAATTGTAGAGTTGTTTGTGAGTCCTTATCCTTCCTTTTTTTTATTGTTTTGACACCTTTTACTATGTTTCATGACGGGGGTAGGTTCAATAATAACATCGTCATCATCATCCTAAAAAAACAAACATTAGTAAAAACAAACATTACTAAAGAAAGAAATCCCACAATCACAAACAAATGATACAATCAAAGAAATCACACAATCAAACAAATCAAACCCAAATACACACAAATAAAGTCAGAGTATGTCAATGTTGACTCCTAAGTCAATCTTTTAGGCAAGATTGTAAAAATTGCTTGACGGTAGCTTGCCGGTCGAGTGAGGTTAAGGGATTAATCGGATTAATAACTAAATAGCAGCCAATGACTTCCAGCCTAGCTGGTTCGAGGCACCCGGGTTATATACCCATGTGGGTAGAGGTCTGGGGTTCAATCCCCATCCAATGCACATGTGGGGGATTTTCCCTGGTTCGGCGAAGCAAAGGGGGAGGGGAAAAGCTCGTGGCTTCGGGCCGCCGGCTAAATGCCGACCCGAATTAACACGACTGAGTACGCTCAAGGTGAAATTGTATTCGCTGGTCAAAAAAAACAAAATAGCAAAGTTTGGTTCATTTTATTTCGAGATACACATCAAAGATTATACATTTGTTTATTTTTATTATTTAATATTGATTGTTTTTTCAGTTTTGTTGTGTTATTAGAGAGTTTTTGTGTCGTCATTTAAAAATAAAAAATATAAAAAATGAAAAAAAATTGAAAAATGCCCGCCAAGACCGATTAATTGGCCGCCAATACCGATATTTGACTGATTTTTGCAACAAACCGTCATGCTGACCGATTAGGCCTAATCATAATCAGTTGAAGACCGCCAAGCAATTAATCGGCCGCCAAGGCCGATTTCTGCAACACTGCTTTTAGGTTTTTGATTATTGGTCTCTGTTTTCACGTTAATTCTCAGAAACCACACACACAAATCACACAATCACAAACGACCCATTTATGAACATAGTCTGATTAGAAAACAACCCCAAAAGAAACTTATGTTAGGGAATATATGAAATCGGATCGGGCAATATATGAATCTGATTAGAAAACAACCCACAGTCTGAGACTGTAGTATATACCATAGGTGGCAAAAGAACTGGTAACGGGTTGGGCAATATATGAAATCAGATTTTAATCAAACAGGTAAGATTTGGTACAAGTTAATTAAAGTTATTAAATTAAGTTAATCAGAAATCAACTCATTCATATACACCCATTCATGATTACAAATTAATGTGTGTGTGAGTATGTATATATGATTACAGATTAATGTGTGTTGATCAGTTCATACTTGTACACGATTACAGCCCAAAAAACTAATGTGAATCATGAATAAGCAAGGAGAAGATACTTACTATAAGTTCTGATGGAGAGTAAACCCAATTCTCCTGCACCATTGTTGAGTTCATCTGCGTAAAAGCTAAAGGTCGCGAAGGGTGATCGAGATTTGACTTGGGAACGAAGGGAGAACGATGTCGAGTCATAAGTCGTAAATTGTGAGTTGTGTATACGTGAGCGGGATTTCCTTCCGTAATCGTTATTAGATTCCATTCCATTATAAGAGTGACCTTTCATCTCACCGGGTCGGGTCCGGTTATTTCCATGAACCAGTTGGAACTGAACCGGTAAAACCGATTACCCGATTGTGTCTCTTATCAAAACCGGGAACCGAACCAATTAATGTCTAAATGGGGCCGAGTGGGTTCGGGTCCAGGTACGGGATTTGTGTCAGTTCGGTTCTTAGGTCCCAAATTACATCCCTAATTCATGAGTGCATAAAAGTCTTGCCTAAGCTTTTTGAAGCAGCAAAACTTCCCACACATATAAGTAGTTCTCTTATTCATGCACCTACATATGTTTTTTTTTTAAACTATTAAGAACTAACTTCTACCTTCATTAAGTCTAAATGTCTAAGCACATACCTTGGGATGGTGTAAACAAGTGCCCTTCAATCTCCAAAAGTAAGCTTTCCACATTTAATTCAACTCTTGATGTTGTATTATAAGGGAATTGGGTATCTCACCCTAAAATATATCAAGTGGCCCTTAAACCCATATTTATCGCTGGCTTGTTTACCAAGTCCCTAGTCAACCCTTTCGTCAAGTGATTAGACAGATTTTGTTGAGATCGAACAAACTCAATAGAAATATTTCCTTAAGTTATAAGCTCACGAACCATACTATGTCTAACACTCAAATGTTGAGACTTTTCATTATACAGTTGACTATATGCCTTTGCCAAAGTGAGAACACTATCATAGTGTATAGGAATGGGTGAAATTGGTTTTGGCCATAATGGAATCTCATAAATCTAATTCCTTTGTCATTATGCCTCATTACCAATATTTGCAAGGGCTACAATTTTAGATTCCATGGTTGAATTTATGATGCAAGTTTGCTTCTTAGAAGCCCATAATATTGCACCTTATTTAATAAGAAAAACACAACCCCTTGTAGACGAGTGGTCCTCAACATTTGTAATCCAACTAGCATCAGTATACCCTTCTACGACAAAAGGAAAGTTTGCATAAGTCAAACTATAGTCTATGGTTTTCTTCAGATACTTGAGCATCTGCTTTATTGCTTGTTAATGATTTGTAATAGGATTACTAGTAAACTTACTCATCTTACATACAATCAATGTAATAACGGGCCTTGTGCTAGTCATGACATACAATAAACAACAATGGCCTTTGAATATTCAAGTTGTGAAACTGCTTCACCGGTATTAGGCATGGGTTTCATACTTGGATCCATTGGAAACAACTATATTTCTTAAGTACCTTCTCGATATAAATGAATTCCATAAGTACTTTCTCAATATAATAAGATGAGTTTGATCCCTATCAAGGGTTCTATCCCCAAACCCCACTTGGGGTAATGCTCCTTGGAACCCCACTAGAAGCACTACCCCTAGATCCTATAGTCTTGAGTTCTTATTAGCAATATGATTATGCACTTTGTACCTCTAGTCTCAGAAAATAGTTAAACTAAACTCAGTTTGCCATGAACTAATCGTAACTACACTAAATGTGTCGAGGACACTAAAATCACCAACATATTTGAAAATCAGATACAATAAAAAGGCAACTATTATGAGATGTTTGAAATTGTAAATAAGTATTGTGTTCACTTTTATCCAACAACTAAAAAATCACTAATCGTGGACATGTTTGGAAAGGCGTGTCTTATCAAAATGGAGTAAAATTCTCTTAAAGTGTATGTTGCAATGAGACAAACTCTCAGTTTATAATTGTCGTTTTCAAGCTAAAATCGCAAAAATATTTAGAAACTAAGTGCTTATTAATCCATTGATCACAAAATTAACAAGCCTAAAAAGTAAATGCGAAACCGAAAAATTGCACAAGTTACAGGATAGCTCGAGCTACTAATGCAGCCCCACGTGAGGCAGCTTCCACTGCCAAAAAACCAAAATGGCAACCTTAGCAAGGAACTATATCTATTGGGCAACTCCATATTATCTCAAGATGTCAAGCAGCATTAACGAGGCAACATAAGCAAGACAAATCGATAGGTGACTCATGTTGTCAGCAACCTAACTTGAAGTCAGCTTGGCACCAAGTGCTTCGTCGAGTCAATTTGATAGATAGCTTCAATCCCTGATTTATTTCCTAAAAAAACAAGGCTTCTTATGCATATATATGTGAAGTGCAAAATGCACCTACACGTGCCACACAAGAAAACCACATATGCACATGCATGTAGATACACCTCCAACAAGCATCTAGATGAACTCCTTGTTATAAAGATCTATAAAAAATTGTCCTCCTACCTATATACAATAATTTTCTTTCATTTTCTAAGTTATACTTTTACATTCATATTACCTCATTTGAGAGTCAATATCTCATTCGTATTAACTTTGATTTGAACGTGTAATGTCTAGTTACTAGCTCTATACAAGGAATTTATAACCCAATTAAACATTATACAGATGGATAACAAATATGTAGATTTACATGTGTTAGAGTTGGCAAAAATTATATTTCATCGATAAACTTCGATGATTTACAAGAGAGAAACTAAGATTATCTTCCTAATGTTCAAAACTCGAACATTGGATATCTATCACTCAATCTGCATATTTTTAACATATCATCTTTAGCAAAAGACAATGAGATTTATAAGAAAAAAATTGGAAGACTGAATACGCAAGGTCTTGGGTAGGAATCTTCAAACATGGACCATTAGATTTATACTTACTCATACATGATGATTAAGCTCCACATTTGCTCAACACAAATGTTTTCCCGCCTGTAGACGTAAGTGCCTTATAAGAGCTTTTTCAAAAAAAAAAAAAACAAAACAAAAAAAAAACAAAACAAAACAAATAAGGCCTAACATTCACATTAGACTTATACTTACTCCTACTTGATGATCTGACTCGTCGGATTGACCGAAAATGTGGATGGCAGGTGGTAAGGTGTGTGTATCCCATCTGTTGATAAGGACTGTATTTTTTATTATCCGACCCTCTCCCCATGATGAGATACAATTATGATTTCATGGATTTCTAGCTTGTCATTTGTCCTTTAGTGATGGTACAACTTCCGTCACTTTATATTGTTGTTCGTATTCAGCGGGAACTCGAACAGGATGCACGACCTCTAAGTGTGTAGCTAGATACACCTATGCTGTGAAAAACATCTTGACCAATATATTACAATGTGTAAATATTAGGTATTTAAACTTTGATATTGTGTGGCCAAATGTTATCAGCACATTTCCATTTCCTACATTTATATGCAAACTCTTGTAGGTTGACATTACCTTTCTTCTTGTGGTCAATCACTTGATAGTTGTTGTTTTCATCAGGTATACCCTCTTCTTTTCAAGAACCTTCTTAACATATGGGGTAATTGGCTTTGGAAGACAAACAAATTTTATTAGTCTATAACATTGACTTGGAAGCCGTCAAGTTAACCAAAACACAAAAGTTGATATTATCGGTTAAATGCACACCATACCATATGTAATCTGATATCATATACGTGATAATGTTATTCACTCTTACTGCCCTCCGTTACAAATAAGGACTCAAAAAACTGTTTATATAAACTCATTTTAAACAATAGAAGAATGCATACATAAATTAAGAGTAAACTCTTAAACACATATAAAGATCAAAATAGACCCTTCAACAGAAGAGTGTATTCATATACAAATTAAGAGTAAAGTCTTAAACACATTTAAAGATCAAAATAGACCCTTAGGAATACCTCAATTCCTATGTCCAAAATATCAGTAAGGAATATACGACTACCTAGAATGTATAATGAGTCGGTATGGAATGTATCTTTCTCTCTAACTCTCTTACATGCCATATTTTAAAGTATTTTATGTAAGGTCTCATAGATTTTCTAACAATCTAAAATAAAAACGAATATAGTTAGAAACATATCGTTGACCTCATGGTTATTTTTTCAAAACTTTTGGTATTTACTTATTCCATATTAATACTTTATTCTGAACTGTATTGCTGTAAAAAAAAAACAATTCCGAACAAAAAGTAAAGCAATTACCAATTTACCACTTATTCCAAACACAACTTGTATTCATGCATATGTTTCTACCCAAACATTACCTGCTCCTAAAATTTTACAAATAGACACCGAATGTAATTGCTATATAATTTTATACGGTCATATAAACATATTTTTGACCCCTGGAAAATTTATAATATAGTCTTTTTGTAAAGCATGTGATTATAAACTTATAACGTTTTCGTTATATTAAAAGAAACTTGAAAAATCAACGGTTCCATTACACCGTAAATCACGTTTTTGACGAATAAAAGCGACAACGTTGCCATCACTCCCGCCCGTCAAAAACACGCTATTCGGATAAGAACTTCTCCTATGGTGCTTTTATCTTCTTCACATAAATAACTTTAAGATATTTTGAAAATTTGAATTGTAATATGTAATTTATGGATTTCCAATCAACGCCTAATTTACTAAGTGAATCCAAAGAAATAATATATGAATGGGTCATTATATTAAAGAGTTAAATACATTTAATAACAAAATATTTCAAGCTATTATTTATTGTAGGGTTTATTTCATAAAAAACCTTATATTTTCAACTTTTTTCTGTTTAAACTTAAAACTTTATTTTTTTTTCAAAAAATACCTAAATTTTGGAGAAACTTTTTAATTTAGATCATTTACCCCGGTTTTACAGGTTATATATACTTTTTTTTTTCAGAAAAAAACACTAATTTCTTTTCTTTTTTTCTAAAAAAACACTCAATTTCAGTGATTTTTTTACAAAGAAAATTTTTTATTCGTTTTTGTAATTGACATAACTTTCATATACGATGTCCAAATTTTACGAACTTTATATCCCTGAAAAGGTCATAAGTAATACTACAACTTTGCTTTACTGACTTTTGTTTGAATATGTTCAGATATTTCGCTACATGACTTGTTTTCTTATAATAGTTGTATCTTTTGCATACGAGCTCCGTTTTCGACGTTTTATAAGTCGACGGATTCGTAAACACGAATACATCGTGTAATGAATATTATTTAAACCAAAATATTATTTGTATGATTTATCGAATTTTACGCTACTGTAGTCTATTATTCGAAATTATATCGTTTACTCGATAATTGATTCGAAATAACGTATTGTAGTATTATAATTTCCAATAATATATTAGGAAAGTTATGAAAATTACATTTCAACGTATTATCCTAATTTGCGCTCTGGTTGACATTTGTTGACTTTTGTTGACCAAATTTGACGGATGTCACAGACGGGGTCGCAAGAAAGCAACGACGTGACACTTATGTGGTTGGAGTTTAAACGGTACAATTTAAACCTTCACTAGCGAATGGAATTTGAAATAAAAAGGCTTATGAAGACAAACAACGAGCCTGCAGGGCCGGCCATATACATGTTCTAAAGGTGACAAAGAACAGGCCCAAAAATTGTATAGGCCCCAAAATATTGTAGTCCTATGTAGTTGTATATGTTCAGTCCAGCCCATACTCAAGCCGATTAGGTTAATCATCGGCATCAACTTCTCAGCTTCTCGCCATTCCCATTATTTCAAGTGACCGCGTGAATGTAAAATTGAAAAAGAACAACGAAAGCAGCGGGAATATGGGTGAGTGTGCGGACGATTCGTGTTCCTGTTTGATGATAGGCGTAATCACAGGGCACCAGTTAATGATCATCAACGGTCTAATAATCTTCCTTGTTAGATTGGATTTAATTTCAATTAAAGGTATGAAATCTAAACCTTCGATACTATGGAAAAGATTGTCTTATTGACGATGCTATGGAAAAAATAAATGGCTTGATTTCATTTTTTAAAGAGCATAGAGAAACAGGTTTTGAAAGTGCTTTACAAAATGCAAAAGAAATTGCTTTAGAAATGAACATTGATCCGGTATTTCCGCAAAGACGTGAAATTAGAAGGAGAAAACATTTTGATGAGATTTCTAATGATGCATCTTCTAGTGTTTCGCAATCACCACAAGAGTCTATTAGAGTTGAATATTTCATTTATATTGTTGATTAAGCAATTATTTCTCTTATGGAAAGGTTTAAACAATATCAACAATATGATGATATATTTGGTTTTGTTTAATTCGGACAAATTGCACACGTTAGATGATGAAAGCTTAAAGTCTTGTTGTAATGCTCTTGAAACCTCACTTAAAAAGGATGATAAATCATATATCAATGGGAATGAATTGTACACGGAATTAAAATTACTTTTACATCTTTTGCCTAAAGGAAAAATGTCGGCTTTTGAAATTCTAAGTTATTTAAAACATGTTGGTTGCTTTCCTAATACATCAATAGCTTACAGAATTTTGTTGACTATTCATATTACAGTTGCATCGGCCGAAAGAAGTTTTTCAAAGTTGAAGTTATTGAAGTCTTACTTAAGATCCACAATGACACAAGAAAGGCTAAATGGATTGGCTTTGATGGCTATTGAGAGGGACATTTTGGATAAAGTTTCTTATGAAGACATAGCTGAAAAGTTTATCTCTACAAATATTAGAAGAATTGCAATTTTTAAGTAGAAATCTCTATTGAAGGTGTTGGTAAAGGCTGGACAAATTTTCCCCTGGTTACATTGATTTTTTTGATGTATTTTTGCTGTTTTTTGCTATCTTTTACACTCAAAAGCCCTTTTGGCTGCATTATAGATGTTTTGTTTTGATAAGTTTCTTATGGAGAATTAGTTTATTGGTTGTATTATGTCCGGTTTAGGCCTTTTTTTGTTCATCTGAACAGGGCCTCAAAATACACGGGGCCTCAAAAAGTCAAAATACACGGGGCCGGCCCTGGCCATTGATCGACAACGAGTCCGCAATGAAAAACAACGACTAAAAGACATAAAGTTTTTGTCGTCGACAAAAAGACCCCAATTTTTTTATTTCTTTACGAAAAACCCCTCAATTTGTTCTTTTTTCATAAAACTTTTTAATTTAGGCCAATTACGAGTTTATCTGCAAGTTAAACGATTTTTCAGGGATTTTTTCACAAAGAAAATTATTTTTCTTCGTTTTTGTAGTTGGCATATCTTTCATATGATATATCTAAATTCTACCAACTTTATATCTCTGGAAATGTCGTAAATAATACTACAACTTTGTTTTACTGATTTTGTTTGAATATGTTCAGATTTTTCGCTACAGTCTCTTAAATATGAGCATAAATATAATTAAATATAACTAAATTTGAAAAATTAATTACATTAAATATAATTAAATTAAAATAAAATATTTCATTAATTAAGAAAATAAAATTACAAACATAAACTAAAACGACAAATTACAAATTAAAAAATACGACAAACCACAAACCACGAACGTAAAAAAAAACGAAACCACAACCAATATTTTTTATGATATCAGCTTTGTATTTTAAAACCATCTCGAGTGCTTCCTCCTCGAGACCCTCATCCGGATTCGACGACAAAAACTTTATGTCTTTTCTCGTTGTTTTTATTCACGGGCTCGTTGTCGATCATGGCGGGCTCATTGTTTGTCTTCGTAAGCTTTTTCTTTTCAAATTCCATCCGCTCGTGAATGTTTAAATTATACCGTTCAAACTCCAACCACATAAGTGCCACGTCGTCGCTTTCTTGCGACCCCGTCTGTGACATCCGTCAAATTTGGTCAACAAAGGTCAACCAGAGCGCAAATTAGGATAATACGTTGAAATGTAATTTTCATGACTTTCCTAATGTATTATTGGAAATTATAATACTACAATACGCTATTTCGAATCAATTATCGAGTAACGCTATAATTTCGAATAATAGACTACAGTAACGTAAAATTTGATAAATCATACAAATAATATTTTGGTTTAAATAATATTCATTACACGATGTATTCGTGTTTACGAATCCGTCGACTTATAGAACGTCGAAAAGGGAGCTCGTATGCAAAAGGTACATCTATTGTAAGAAAACAAGTCGGTGTAACGAAATATCTGAACATATTCAAACAAAAGTTAGTAAAGCAAAGTTGTAGCATTACTTACGACATTTCCAAGGATATAAAGTTCGTAGAATTTGAACATCATATATGAAAGTTATGTCAATTACAAAAACGAAGAAAAATTTTCTTTATGAAAAAATCACTGAAATTGAGAGTTTTTTTTGGGGAAAAAAAATAAATTAGGGGTTTTTCTGAAAAAAAAAAAAGTATGTATAACCTGTAAAACCGGTTAAGGGGGTAAATTAAAAAGTTTCTCCAAAATTTAGGTCTTTTTTGAAAAAAAATTAAGGTTTAGGTTTAAACAGAAAAAAGTTGAAAATATAGGGTTTTTTATGAAATAAACACATTATTGTAGGCCAAGTTTAAACGAGATAGAGTTTCAATGTGTTAGACGAATCAAAAACCAACTCAAAGTTGAGTTGGACTAGGACTAGGATGAGCGTTTTGACCGTAAAATCCAACCGGAACTGGAACAGGTACCGGTACCGATACCGATTAGGATCGACCATAGGTATTTCGGTCTGGTTCCTGGTTACGACAATGAGGCTTATCCGGTATTCGGATATACCCGTTTTCAGGTCCTCATAAACCGGTTATTTCGAGCCTAGATAACTGGAACCGACAATTTAAGTGATTTGCCCTCGGTGAGGTACAACATTTGGCAGAATATCACTTGATTTTATACCGTTATGCCTTCTTTGTTATTGGTCAAATTGACCCGAATTTTTTCCAATATTTAGTTCACTATTTAAGCATAATTTTAGATCATTTATATACATTTTTTGGTTTTACATGCACATAGGGAAAGGCCTTCAAACAAAGGGTATCAATTCTTATTTTTTGTATTTCAACATTGGGCATAATATAATTGACTTTAAATCGTCATAACTTCTTCGTTATTGGTCCGATTGACCCGAATTCTTTTCCAGCATTTAGTAATGTATGCAATGCTTCTTTGCCAATACCCATCTTTTGTAATATAACTTCTTTAGTATTGGTTTTACATCCTAATTACCCATCTTTTGTAATATAAAAGAAAGTCAATTAACTACAGCAGTGGATGTTACGTTAACTAACAACTAACTATAAAATAACTATGCATATGATCACAAGTTTAGAAAATATAATGTATGCAATGCTTCTTCGCCAATAATAAAAATTTGCCTAAATCTAATACAAGACAGATCCACTATTTGAAAAGTTTATTACTTTCCGTAATGGCCTCATAAATCTATTTTTTTTGTATTTTTTTATCTATTTCATAATATCAGTGGTCAACTTCTTGTTCCTTTATATCTCTACTGCCAAAGCCTATTTACATGCACTAATTACCTATGACATTTCTAAGTCCCTCTATTGGCCTTATTTAACGTCCTTCACAA
This sequence comes from Cichorium intybus, assembly GCA_023525715.1. Classification (NCBI taxonomy): domain Eukaryota; kingdom Viridiplantae; phylum Streptophyta; class Magnoliopsida; order Asterales; family Asteraceae; genus Cichorium; species Cichorium intybus. The sequence goes on from CM042009.1 coordinate 3,851,547, forward strand.
CTTTGAAATATAACCAGACATCTTATGTGGATATGGTCCATAATGATAGAAGCTTGAATTATCTGAGTCGACATCATAGAATGAGTTAACAACGAGATAATAACAATATTCTTCTTCACAATGATAGAAGTATGTATCGATGACGATTGCAAATCCTTCCCATTCTTGTAGTAGACAATTTTATGGATAATGACACTTGAAATAAAACTTCTTAGGGGTTGTTTGATTTACCTCTTACCGGTTCCAGTAAGAGGTAATGTCTAACTCGGTCTGAGTCGAACTGTTTGATAACCCAAAACATTGATATCTTACTCAGTCTACAAGGTCTTACTCGGTTCGTAATGAAATTTCGCTGACTAAACCTAAAACGTGTATCTTTCTAGATTTGCCTTTCGATGATTTTGACTAACACGCATCTGCCTCTAACATCATTCGAACTGTCGTTGATATCACTCCTTCCACCTCCGACCAGCGTCGCCCCTATGTGCTTCAGCTAGCTGCTGCATCGTCAACTATCAGAGCCTCCCTATCGTCGTCGGTGTCGCCGTTCAACAGTCCTAACTCGTCGTTAACAGCTTCAAGGTATATTTATTGTTCCATATTTTATTTGCCATCAAAATATGGTGTTTGTGCTGTTCAACATCCCTACCTTGTGCCATCAAATTCTATTTAGTGAAATCATATTTCCATTTTCTGAAATCAGATTTTATGAGATCCGATTATTCCATTTTCTTGTCCATTTTCATATTTGTATGTGATATATGTTCAAAATCATAAATTTTTATGTGATATATATGTTCCATTTTTTATTTATGTGATATATGTTCAAAATCGGAAATTTGTATGTGATGTATGTTCAAAATCAAAAATCAGAAATTTGTATATGATCTATGTTCAAAATCAAAATCAGAAAATTGCATGTGATATATGTTCCAAATTAGAAAATTGTACATATGATTTTTTAGATTGTTGATATATGTTCAAAATCAGAAAAATGTATATATGTTTCATTTTCAGATTGCTGATATATGTTATGATCTTTTTTGGAATACTTCTAGATGTTATGTTGTGAATTTATAAGTTTGTGTCATTCATTTTAGAGTTATTGTCATTGTAGCACAACCAAGTTTTGTAATTTATCCGAATTGGTCACTAAAGTTTTTTTTTGCGCAATAGGTCGCTAAAGTTGAATTTTACGTGCTAAATAGGTCCCCGACGTTAAAACTAACCGGTTTTCACATTAACGCCGGGGCCTATTTAACATGTAAATGCAAGTTTAGTGACCTATTTCTCAAAAAAAAACTTCAGTGACCAATTCGAAAAAAAAAAACTTCAGTGACCTATCGTAACCACAAATACCATAGTCGGTCTCAATCTCGCACTGTTCGTCTCAAATTTGTCTTCTCGGTTCCTCTCTCTCTCCCCCCTCTCTTTTTCTGGTATTGATTACGAATTAAAAACCGTTAAAAAACCACAAAACCGCACCGCATTAAAAACCACATTGTTCGATTATTTTGTAGGAAAAACCGTATTTGCGGTTTGCGGCGCTTTTATTGTCAAAAACCGCACCGTGCTCACCTATACTTTTATAATCAGGGGGTTTTCTTATGTGTATATATGTCTCATTTCTTGCCAATACTCGTTATTTGAACAAAAGGATTCGCTCTTTGTGGTGTTGTTGAAAGAAAAGTTAGGTGAGGTATTGTATCCCTTGAAAATCGATTTGGGGTTTGTGTTTTTTTTATTCAGATCGGTTTATAGACTCATAGATGTCAGCAGTTGGATCTTCATCATCATCACACTGATGCTATAGGTGCAACCAGTTTATTAAGTTCGAATGCATCTGGAAGATTCATCTTTATATTCATATTTGTATTGTCTCGGTTGCAACGGAGGCTTCATAGAGAAATTTGATAACCCGAATATATTAAATGGGTCTATCATTTCGGAGTTTCACCGAAGTCGATTTCCTGCTACAACTATGTACATGGTTGGAAACAGACAAGACAGTCTGGTGCCAAGTCCTAGCCCTCGGTTACTTCGGCGAGCTAGAAGAAATGTTGGTGAACGATTACTTGTTAACCCGGTTATCGTACTCCGTGGACCCACAAGCACATCGGAAGAACGCAGTAGTGGTACAGAGGAATCCAACACAGACGGTGGCTGTGATTCGCGATCAATACCAAAAAAGAGGGGGGAGCTGAACAGAGAAGACAGATTCGAGATGGACGGTGCGAGATTGAGACCGACTGTGGTCTTTGTGGTTGTGATAGGCCACTGAAGTTTTTTTTTTCGAATTAGTCACTGAAGTTTTTTCTTTTTGCGCAATAGGTCACTGAAGTTGCATTTACATGTTAAATAGGTCCCTGTATTAACGTGAAAACCGGTTAGTTTTAACGTCGGGGACCTATTTAGCACGTAAAATTCAACTTTAGTGACCTATTGCGCAAAAAAAAACTTTAGTGACCAATTCGGATAAAACACAAAACTTGGTTGTGCTACAGTGACAATAACCCTTCATTTTACCCTAGTCATGTCACAAAAGAGGACTTGAGTTACTTGAAAGTAATATTGTTTGGTTAAAACGTTTATTGAAGTATGTATACATGAAGTGACAACTAATGGGCGGGTGGGTAGTAACTTGAAAAAACTTCATGGAAGGTTGTAGCGAAAAGACTAAAAATTGTACACGAATCTATAGTGGACAAAAAACAAATGAAAAATCAATACGATTACTTAAGAGGAAAGTATGCGCCGTGGGTGAAACTAAAAAATAAAACGAGCAATGTTTATAATCCCATAATAAACACGTTTAACATGACCGACGAAGAATAGGAAATGGAGATGAATGATCATTTATGAGTATACATTTATAATATTTAGTAAAATAATATTACAAAAATAACTCACGAATCAATGTAAACTCGTAATACAAATTTGTAAGATATAGTACATTATTATACATATTAATTGCAAGGGGTTCTAGAAGGTTTGGGATGGGGGTAGGGGGGTTTTCCGTTTTTAAGGGGGGTGGGTTCTTTTTAACCTATCAGGTTTCGCCAGATTTCTTCCACCGATCCCTCTGTTCACGACACCTCCCTTCGTTTCTGCTTCTTCTCCATCCGCCACCTCCTGTCTGCTTCACCGTTCCACCATCTCTTTCTTTATTCACCTCCCGCCACCTCCTGTCTGCTTCGTTATCTGATCCCCATCCACAGGTACAAACACAGAGGCAATCAAGCGAACAGCTTCAAACACTGATCCAATTTTTGTTTCTTTCTCTGTTTCTTCTCCGGTTCCTGGATTACGCCTCCATGATAGACCGTCTTCCACAACATGCTTTGCTCACCATCAGCCTCCGACCCACCCAACTCCCCCACCGTAAGCGACCACAGACTTAGGAGTTTGAGAAAGCCCTAAAAAGCCTCTCGAAAATTTTATCTGATTTCTCTTTAAATCTTTCAATCAATCTGCAAATAAGGTATGTAGATCTCTATTTTTCTGCAAATTAGGTGTGTAGATCTCTACTTTTACTCTGATTTAATAAACTCGATCTGTTGTTGTGTGTATAGACGAGATTCCAATTCGTAATTTCACTATTACGGTTCCGATTCTTCTGATTATGAAGCTTCTGATCAACAACGTGATTTCATTTGTTTATGTATGCAGTAGATCTTCACCAAACCTGTTGTTGATTCATTCGATTTTGCAAAATGATTATGTGTGCGTATCGATTGATTTACGATTTCCAGATGTGGTTTGTTTGTTTTTGAGTTCGTAGGTGTGAAGTCGCAATTGGAGTATCTTCAACAAATTTATATACGTCCTCCGTTTCCAGATCTTTCTCCCACCTCACCGCTTCATCCTCTCCGCCTCTGTTCTTCACCATAGCACGAGCTCCTGTTAAACCCTATAAATTTCCATAAATAATCTGCTCATCAATCAATGGATATGTATTGTGTTCGATTTCGTGTTTAACCTACAATGGAAGTTTTCGATCTCGGATTTTCCGATGTGTAACCACTTGCACTCATTTCAATGGTGGTCTGCAAGTGCCGAATGGTAACGCCTTCTCCCGTCCTTCATATCATATCATAATTTATCTGTACAACGTAGTTTCATGGTTATTTTGCGAAACCAACTCCAATGTAGTTTCTCAGTAATGATGGGAGCTTTATATCAAACCGAGTAGGCAGATTTGTGTTCCCGTTGCTCTTAATTTTGGATCATACATTCCAATTTAATAATTACTTGATAATCGAGAGCTTGTCGTGATGTTACATGTTTGTTGCTTTGGTTGTGAACTAATCTAATTGAGGATTTTCGTTACTGGCAACTAAATTGTACTGCTTCGTGCACAAGGTCCCTATTTGCGGTGAATGTATATGTTTTCAGGAGCATCAAATTTGACTTGTATATCATTCTGATAAACTGACCTTCTGTGTATACAATCTCAATTAAAAAGGACACTATTTTGCTGATTTTTGTAGATTGGGACATGGATAATCGATGGAGAATATGACTAGCATACAAAGTGCTGTCATTGCCAAACGGTTTTCACAGGGAGCAATGATCCTCAAACAACACGATTGGGCTGCTTGCGTATGTTATATTGCACTTAAAATTCAATATTCATCTTCGTCATTACTGTGAATAACCACATTACTTAATCTCCTTTTTTCTCTATGTGTTTTCTATTAATATCCATACACATTGCTTTGTTTCATATGTTAAAAGTTTTCTTCAAGATACTGATCCAGCTGGATATATTTCTCCCGCATGTGAATTTGGATTTTTGTTTTTGCAATTTTGTTTTGATTATTCATTTTGGAATCAAACTGATAATAGTCCTTTTGGGTTTTTATAATTTTAAGTAGTTGCAAAGCTGGGTATGTATAATTTTAAGTGTCTTCATATCTATAACAATGAAGAAGTTACAAAAAAATAGTTGCAAAAGCTTGGTATGTGTAATTTTAAGTGTTTTATCATCTATTGTAATTCAACTTAATATTTAGAATCTTTTCTTTCAGTTTTCTAATCTACTTGGAAAGCACCCGCATCTTATGGAAGGTCTCGCCACATTTTTGGGGCGTGAAAATATAGGTGAACGTCAACTCTTTCATAATTTACTATTTTACCCTTCAAGTACTAATTTATCTTTTTTTAGATGGATTTCTTTATGTTTTCCTTTCTGTCTTTTGGAAATGCAGCCAATGTAACATTTTCATAGAAAATACTTCCTTATAGAGTTAATGATGTCTATGTGAACCACATTTGGTTAAAATACTTCCTTTTATTAGTATATCTTACAGAAAAATTATACCCTTTTGATGCAACAGTAAAGGAGAAACGATGGGTAGAGTTCAAATCCAAAGGGGAAGGTCATCCCACTGTCATTCCAGGTTTGTGCTGATTTGGATAATCACCAACAGTTATGTCCAATACACTGCAAATGATCTCAAATTTCATTTATATTATTATATTCAAACTCTGTTATAACTTTCTTTGTAGTTGAATGGATATGTTGGTTAAATGGGCAGCGAAACATAGCTCCAACTCCAAAAGCAAATTCCTACCTTTGACTAAAAACATTTGGATTGACCGTATAGTTATTTTTTGCTTTTATTTATATTTATATTTTATAGTAATATAAACCTGTTTTTTGTTATATCATTAAATAAAGAACACAAAGTCACCATTTTGTTATTAGGAGATGTCTATACTGGAGGCAAGGCGCCAACGTGTTAAAGAAAATGTTGCTTGTAAGTTTCTTTAGCTTTTTTTTTATATAAACACACTAATGAACATTTTTTATATATTTTATTTTTCTAATTATATGAAAGTTGTAACCAATAATTGCTTAATAAAGTGCTGAAGAAGGAAGAGGAAGAAAGGAAAGCAAAGGAAGGCAGTGGTCGTAAAATAACAAGCATGGGTAACCTAAATTTTTATTATTTTTATTTCTTGTGTTATTATTTTGCAACTTTAATGGAAAATAAAATGATCAAAACATGTGTTGATACATGTCATATTATATTATCATTTGCTTTTTTACAGGTAAAGCCGATCACCCAGATCTCAAAAGTTTCATTCAACAACTACCAGTTTCCTCAGAAGGTAAACATGTTGATTTATATTTATATATTTTTCACCAAGTTTGATAAATAAATATCAAAGTTTTTTAAAAAGTTGAGTTGGTAGCCAGAAAACATTGTTTGAAGCACCCTAATGAATATACAAGTCAATAGTAAGGGCTAAATGAAAGAAATAGTAACATACTTTCATTTATTTATGCTATATATTATAACATTTTACTTTTATCGGTTATATGTCTATTACAGCATTCTACTTTCAACTTTATTTTTTAATCAAGGCTTTATGCTTAAAAATCTACTCAATTATAGCATTGTACTTTTAAATTACTATAAAGTACTTTGCACTAATAAGAAATAATATTAAAATACAAAGTTATTATATAATAGAAAACATAAGGAGAGTTTTTTTTTAAAGTGGAATGCCTTATAAGACACAGAACTTAAAAGTACAATGCTATAATAAAAACAAAGTACAACGGGTTTGAAAGTACATACCATGTAATAAAGGTGACAAGCTTCTAAATGCTGTGCAGTCATAAATCAATAATTTTTCATCCTTGGAATAATAATAAGCAAGAATTGGAACTGCATTTGGATGTTTTGTTACACTCCTTATAATCTCCGTTTGTTGATCAAATCCCCTTTTTCCAGTAACCACAACTTGTGAAATCGTAACTTAAACTCATATATTTGTGTATGAAAACAAGATCAGAAACATGTAAGTTCAAATTAATGTTGAACATATACATGTTATTTGGTGTATAATAAATATAGTATTATTGTTGTACTTAAGAATTCTCTAAAGATACTTATTTAATTTATCCCCACCAATCCAAACTAGATTAGAAAAAAAAAAGTAAAATATGTTATTGTAATTAAATTGTATGCCACACGACAGCACCAAAGGCTTATAGATGAGGTAATTCTAACCACCTAAACTATCCCATAATTATTCCTAAGTTTATTTTCAATTTATAAAACTGGTTTCATTAACTTACTTATGAATTAGTAACAACATATAATCTTATGGAAAATCAAAGGAAGAACCATTAAATATCACAATGGTTTGAGCTTTTTGGTTATTTGGTTGATTGGTTATTTCAATAATGTTAGGAATTCAAGCAGCACAACGATTTGACAAATTTATCTAAAATATAGTTTGATTTGATTTATACTTAGAAGAAAATAAAAACCAAAAATAACAAAAAAGATAGAGGAACATATTTCTTTATCTGAAGCTAAAGTTGCACCAAAGTGGCAAAGTGGCAAAAAGTAACTGGAGAAGATCTTGCAAAGCATTTGACAAGGAACATATTTCTTTACCTCTGATTATTTGACAAGGAACATATTTCTTTACCTCTGATTCTTCTCCAGGGTATGTGATTATAAACTAATATTATGGTCGTTTGGTTTGATTTTACAGTATTCTATCCAGATTTGTTGCTGAACAATGAAAGTGGAATATGATAAAACATAAAGTAAGAGGTATTGCATAAAATAGAAATACTTTTATCGAGTAAAATTACATTTTTGGTCCCTGAGTATTGTTGATTTTGTAGGTTTGATCCTCAAAAGGTATTTTCTTGCAATATTGGTTATATTTTTAGTGCCTTAGTATACACGTTATTTTGTAGTATTGGTCCCAATAAGGTTTTTATTTGTACTTTTGGTAGGAAAAACATTTTTTCCCTTTTTAACCAATATGTTTTTTTTATTTGAGATTTTTTAACTACCTGTTCCGTGAAACTACAGGCACCTCTTCCATAGCAGCTCATATTTTTATCTTCAAAACCATTGATACCTTGGATAATAATTTTGGCGAGTTACATCTTGAAGAGCCAGACTTTGTGTAGCGATTTGAGGTTACTCCAAAATTGTTTTTTTTTTTTTGCAAAGCTCTTTAAAGATTTAGTAAGAGTGTGTTTTAACCCTGTGAAAGCTGGATTTAACCCTATATATTTATACAGGTATTTAATGATTAACAATTCAAGAGATTATGGTGGATACTAGATTGTATAATGATATTTTGTCTTTGTAGAGCACAGGTATAGACATGGCTTTTTAGAGGTTTTGTGTGTGAGTGTCTATGTATCAGTAAGTTTGTGTGTGTGTGATGTTTCAAAAAAGGAATAATTGATAGTACGTTGCTAAAAGCTTCATATTCTTTCAAGTTTATGCTAATTGATTAACATGTTCAATTGTTTTATTTTCAGGTAAATTAATTGTTTCAGATTCATTTGGTTTCTAACTGCGTACTTTAACTTATTGGTCTAATATAGCATCATACTTTTGTTTATTACTATTTAGATTAAAAGTCAACACGTTTTCTAGAGGAGTTTACCCTGATCCGCTTAACAAA
>CM042009.1:3865000-3920000 GCA_023525715.1 Cichorium intybus
GAATGGTGTGTGGTGATGTATGATGGGCGGTGGCAGTGGTGATGGGTGACCCTCCATGGGTACAAGGGGTTTTTTGTTCATCCTTGGATTAGAACCTGACACCTAATACCTCCTGGTCATTTTAACATTCGGAGACCAAGTTCTAACCAACTAGGCACCATCATTATGGTTTTTGTTTAGTTTTTGTATATTTTGCATTTTATATATTTGTAAGGGTAATTGGTGGATTTGTGGACTAATTTATAGGTTTGGAGAATTCAGGACAATTACCCGAGGAGTTTGGAGTAAAAACTGCGCAAAACAAACGAAAGATGGAAGATTTAGACCATTTTCAGCAAGCTAGGAAAAGACCAGCCCGACTGGCCCATTTTGGGAATAATCCAAACCCGCCTGGGCCACAACAGAGAAACAATAAAAACTTAATGAACCTTGGTATTATAATTGAAATTTCTATGTATTTATAAACTTAAGTTATGTAGTTTGGAATTGTAATATTAATATTAGAAAGGTAAATTGACTATAAGGGTAAATTGGTCATTTTGGTGAATTTGATATTATTTCATTATTATGATGTATGATTATGTTGCTATATGTGTTTCTAATCAATGTAACTAAGTTTAATATGTTAGATTAGGTGTCTAAGTCATGACTATAAATTGTATTTATCTTATTAATTGAAGCAAAGTCCATTTAGGTTGCCCTCATAGCTGGAGGTTTGACAGAAAGTTCAGGAGAGAGAAATGTTGATTTATTAATTGTTTATTAAATCAATAGAAATAAAATAAATAGTTTATTAATATATTAGAGTGATAATATATTAATTAGAAACTATAATAATTCATTAGAAATTAATCTAGAATTAATTGGAATTAATTTAGTGATTAATTTAATTAATTAAAATTGCAGGGACTGGTTTTGTAATTACTCAATAGTTGAATAAGTGATTGACCAGTATGACCTGGGGTTGGCGAAATTATGAGTGGGCACACTCATATTTTCGAAACCCTAATTAGGGTTTAAAATATGCTTGTCCATTTGATAAAAGGGCTTGTCAAAGTTGGGTTCCTCTAGGGTTTTGACTGTAACCCTTGGAGGCTATAAAAGGAACCTCCTAGAACTCTAATAACCTGCGCCATTTTCTGTCTCTCTGGAACTCTGTTGTTTTCTCCTCCCATGCTTGGGTGTGACACCATTTGAGGCAGGACAATTGTATTGTTAGCTTCTGGATCAAGAATCAAAGGCTGGTTTGTTATCCAAATTCTTTAGAAAATTATTATTGGCCTTCTAGGTTCTATTATATGTTCAGTGATAGAAAAACATAGATCTTTTATTAGGTTGCATGTGAACTTAGGTTTATTAGTTCATAGATTGCTTAAAACCTTTCATAATATTTATAGGATCAATAATAGAATTGGTAAAAGTAATAAACTTTGATTAAGTGTGGAAGAATTTTGATTACTAGAACGAGACGCGTGATTAGGGGTTTACGCGATGTATAGAAGTATGTTGCTAAAATGGAATGATTTGATGACCAAATGCGACTCATGAATAAAGGTTTTTGTGATGCATACAAGTATACACGATGCATCCATCTGATTAATACGATGCGTTGGAAGTATGCTGCTATTTTGGGAATGGAAGTTTTACATGATGTGTAATGCAAAAATTACACAACTAGACGCCAATGTAAAATGTGACATGTCATACAACTTGTGGAATGACGTTAAAATGAACGTCGTTAAGCACACTATGCGTAAAAAGGAAATTACATGTCACGTAGAGGAACACGACACGTTTACATACAAAACTTGATAGTTGTTGCATTTTTAAGCTGTTCAGCGTTGGGTTGACCCGATGGATCATCGTTTAACCCATTGAAAATATCAAATGATAGAGTATTTTCATCCCAGAAGTAAGGTTTTATCTCTATCAAAACTCGCTCAATACTACTAGGTGTGTTCTTGGTGTATTCAATCTGTGTGGCCTAAATTTGATGATTAAAGGAGTTTTTCAATGGACTTTCAAGTGCAAGCTTATTATCTCAGGGTAATTACTTAAACCCTAACTTTGATTTGAGTTAATTCCATCATGAGTGAAATATCACATGAAACCTAATTTTAGGGTTTGGGTTGTATGAAGAAATTGTTGGTAGATAATTACTCATTGATGTTGTTCACTTATATTGCTAAGAAAGTTAGTGCTTGTTAATGAGATAACATGAGTTTGGAAATGATTCAAGTGTTTGATGCATAACATAAGAAGGGTAATGTGACAATCGTCAAAATTCGAATCGGTTCTAGATTTGAATAAACCAAATTTCACGTGTAGACACTATGACATCTGTCGTTCGGATCATTCTTTGACTTAGTTCAGTTGCCTTAGATTTATTATTTTGACTTTATTATAGAAATAGGTCAAAAACCCCCCTTAGATGCTTGAATCCAATTAGAATCTAGAACTAATATGCTTGACTAATACAATTCAAGTGAATTGTTCGGTTTCTGCGGAAAATGCCAGTAAACGGTTAAAAACGACTGTGAATATCTTTTACAGTTAAAAATAATTATGAACAACTTAAAATAAAGTGAAAATATTAGAATTCACTTTATATAGTTGTTAACTATTAAAATTCATTTATAAGGTTTTTGAGAATTTCTCATATTTTGGAACACAATTAAACGTTAATGCGTAAATAAAAATGTTCGAAATGTAAAATTTGTCATTTGGAATTGTTCACAAGTATGATAATATGTACAAAAATTAATATTTCTGAATAAGGATAATTTTTATATGAATTCACTATTTGAAACAAATAATGGCATTTTATTAGTAGAATTAAGCATATCAGTGATAGATAGCTAATCTAGAATCTCACTAGCGTATTTCCCTTATCATAGGTTCCCGATAAGAAATACGTGGATTGTTCGCAAGCATCAATAGTGCCATTTCATATCACTGTGAGTATTCACAGCCCCTCTTTACTGTTTTATTGTTTTGGGGTGGAAAAGCATGATCGTACTATTTTATGTTCGTTGTTATAAATTGTTCGTTCAATATGTTCTTTTTGTGTTGAGGTATGTAATATGTTCATATGAACTTTGAGAACTTATCGTACTAAGTCCCTGTACACAAGTATTTAACTCTTTGAGCCGATGATCATTTTGGATAGCGTGCTATTAGGGACTGACAATTCCTCACTCGCCCGTTCTGCGGAGTGCATATTACCATTTACTTATGTCGCGATAAGCATAAGTCTTGATAGGGCATGTTCAGTCATAGGTTTGGTTGTGGACTCATTGTTCAATTACATACATACACAAATTGTTTTTATTTAGCAACGAACTTCTATTATGGAAACTTTTATAAATGTTTAGATTTTCACAAATTTTTGAAACGTTGTTCTGTTACAAACCTGTGAACTCACCAACTATTTTTATAGTTGACCCTCGTTTTTCATGCTTTTTCAGGAATCATCTAGTAAGTGGCACTTAGAGACACATCACTCGTAGAAGCATTACGCGTGTTTTGTTTTTCGAATAGGTTGAAATTTCTTTAACGATTGTTAAAAACTTGTTGTAAATTGTAATGCTTTTTAATACTATGGTTGGTGTTGTCTTAAACTTTTGCAATGAGACCCTTTTGTACTGTCGTATCCCGTGTTTCCGCTTTAGCGGGGTGTGACAGGTAACATGTTTATTAGATGATTAACAATGATGTAAGTGGTTGAAATATAATTTATGACGTGTTTAATGATTAGCCTTGAACTAGTAAGATTAGCATTGAGGATATGCAATCCTTAAAGTATGATTAATGACGTTCAACAAGTTTCCTCATAAATTGATAAGAATTTATATGCGAAAATGGTATGATGTTTAACACAATGTTAATACATCTTGAATTTAAGTACCATGGAATGATTATATCATGATATTGTGGCAGTTAAGAGTCTCAAATGTGGGACAATACATTAGACATTTTAATAAAGTTAATGTTGCTATGAGCTTATTAAGTCATATGATTGATAAATCTTTATACATTGCTAGTTCTAGCATGTTGATTGATATTGACGAATGGTATTGAATTTTATAGGTATTGAAGGAGTTGGAGTTCAAGTAAAGGGCAAAGAATTATGGAAACATAGTTAGATCCCTCTAACTAATTAAGGTGACTACACATGGATTTTCTCATACATGGTATACAATACAAAATGTTTATATGACTTTTATATGCTTTGAAAAATGTGATTTGATGTGCAATTTTTAGGCACTTATGTTATGTTACAAGTTTTACTAAATTCTAATGATGATTTATGTATTAAACATTTATATTAAGAAAATAATGCTTTTGGCAATTAGCCTTCTTGGCAATTAGCCTTCTTATGTTTTGAATGACCGATATATGTTGCAAATGTTTGAATGTGAATGTGAATTAATGGAAAATGTTTCTCTATGCCATGATGTCACCGTAAGGAGATATAAAGGAATATACTAGGGGTGGTATCTCCCCTTCGTGAGGTAGATGTCCTAATGTGATAAGATGCTAAGATGGACTAATCAAGTTCTTTCCATCTTGGTATAGACTTGGGGTATCACCAAGAGTGATTAATGCCTTGAGTATAAAAAGATGCAATAATGTTTAAATACCAATCATTATTAAGATTATGGAAAGAAACGGAGTCATTTTTATGTGATGTTGAATAATAGAGGAATATGAAAGTAATATGTCATTTTTATGACTTGTTATGAAAGGCTTTTGAAAGCAAAGTGTCATTTTATAAATTTATTGTACTTGCCTCTGAAAATGATTAGTCATTCTATAAATGTCTTTTATGTCTAAACCCATGTAACTCACAAGACTTTTTAGTCTTACGGTTTTTGTTTAATGTTGTGTACTCAGTACTTTAGGTTCTAATTCCAAGATATATATGTCGAATGGATGACTTGAAGTCTATTGGGATCATTAGATGGATTGTAGCTTTTGTTTATGTAATGCTATTGGTAAACCTTAACTTGCTTGATATGGTTGGTTTGATACAATTATGTTAACACCCATGGTTTTGGCCCGACCGTGCAGCTAAAAAAATAGGTCTTTTGGTTTTCGTAAACACCAAACCGCTCTATTTTAAAGGAGAGACCTTTTTCTAAATAAAGGGACGCAATTTTGGATAAGAAAATAGAGGAAATAACCCTAGGAAATAAGGAGTTACATCGGTACTTTGGATTCATTATCTCGATTTGTAAGACAATTCCATGATATCTTCGTATTTGATCATTGTTTTAGCCAATATGTGTGTCTAAAACCCTAGTTTCTAACTTTAAGTCGTTATTACATTTGGTTTTATGACTACTTTTCATGGATGATTGTTTGGTTTCGATTTAGGCATTTCCTTCTACCCTTGTTTATATGTTTAACTAAAACCGACCATTTGTGTTAGAATATTTGCAAGGAATTGTTAGTAAATTTTTTGTAATACGTAATAGTTTTGGAAGTTTTATCATGTAGCAGCTGATGTTTGTAATATTTACTTGCATCATAACATGTATTACACATTGATAACTTCTCGAAGTTGTGAGAGAGGGACAACGTTGTCGGAAAACCTGCTATCTTAATTCAACATTTCAATCAAATTTCAAGAACTTGTTTGGAATTGATTAGTTGGGTTAGGTGTGGTTAAATACTTTTTTGGCTGAATATTTTTCCAAGTAATCATAGTATTAGAACTTGTTAATACTAAGTACTGACTTATATCACAAATCCAACTCCATACATCATCCATGTTAGTGAACATACAAAGTATAAAAGACTTAAAGTTGGATTGTTTCTCATTTGACTATCTTCATTTCATATCATTTCACATGTACTGCTTATAGAGCTTTTATTTTTATCAAACAAATTAATCACATTTCAAATTGGTATGGGATATATTTTTTATTTAAATTTGAATCCATGTGAAGACGTCCCTACTTACCTCTGTGACTAATTATTGTGAACATGTTAGTAAACAATCCATACCCCTTAACATTTGCTGGTCTAAACAACCAACACTAATAAACCCAAGCTCTCTATTATTATTTATGTCGTTACCCTCTCAACTCTAACATCAGCCCCGTTGACCATTCCCCTAGAATTCCCTTAATACCAATTTCCTTTCTTTATTATTATATGACCTCGTCCATCATTATCCCAAATACACTAATTAACTCCTATATCTTTCTCCTAAAGACACACCAGCCGTCGTCCTCCTCCCTAAAGCCATCATCGTAGCCTTAATTACTTTTTCCCTACAGTCATCGGTGTCGTTTTGTTTCCGATTTTTATGAAATTGTTTAAAATAGGCAACATTTTAATCATCATTTCCCTTTTATTTATTTATTCTGAAGTCACTACAACATCGCTACCCCTACTTCGATTTTTGTGCAACATCTCTCATTTTTTAAATTATTTGTTGAATTCGATTTCAACAACAAACGATTTTGTTGAAATCGATTACAAAGGACCTGGTGGATCAGTTTCTTTAAGTTTGAGATCGAAGCTACAAATGGATTTTATTTGATTACAAAGGACTTGGTGAATCGATTTTTGTGCAACATCTCTCATTTTTAAAATTGTTTGTTGAAATCAATTACAACAACAAACGGTTTGTTGAAATCAATTACAACAACAAACGGGTTGTTGAAATCGATTACAAATGACCCGGTGGATCAGTTACTTTAGGTTTAAGATTGAAGCTACAAATGGCTTTTATTTTATTAGACAAACGCCTAAGGATCTCGAGGTGTTGAAGGAGAAGGCGGAAACTTAAGAGTGGCCTCAAGCTAACTCTCAAGACGTAAAGTTAATAGGTATTTCGAGGAGGGTCGTATAAAAGAAGCTTGCCAATCATTCTTAAAAATAAGAAGGTGAAAATTAGTGTTGAATGTTGTCACTTACACAACAATGGTTCATGGCTATATGGTTTCAACGCTTCAAGAGGCAAGTCAAATGTTCAATGAAATGCTTTAAACAATGATGGTTTCCTGTGTTGCTAGTTACACTGCATTCATTCAAGTTCCGTGCATGAAAGACACTGCGGAAAACGCCATTTTTGTCTTTGAGGAGATTTACTATTAGGATACAAGTCATTTAAGCTTGAAGATGTTGGCTCAATAGAAATCTATGTTTAGAGCTCATTTTCCATGTAATTGTTCCATGCCTTGGTTTTTTTGATTGCTTTTTGTTCCTTTAAACTGTAACAAATGAATGTAGAATAATAGAAGTGTTAATGTAGAACAATTATAAGCTACATTTGATATATGAATATTGGATGTATATTCTAATTTTGGATTACTGTTCATTGTATGTGAAGATTTGTTGTCAATTTTAAGTTGGTATGTGATTCAGTATCTTTTTTTTGAATTGGATGGTTTGCTGGTATTTATCATTACCATTGATATGAATTTTAAAATTTTTTGAATGGTTTGTTATTATTTATTATTATTTCTAAACATAATGGTAAAATGGTAATTTCTTTCATTCAATAACCTTACCGAACAACATGTAATGGTTAAGCTTCAGAATGATTCATGTCTCTTAATGATTGAGCACTGAATCATTACTTTCTTCCAAATAACCATTTAGATGAATATAGGGGTGATAATCCATGACACAATATGACAAAAATACATGACACAAAACAAAATTGGGATGAAATAAAATTTGAATTTATGTTCGTGTTCAAAATTCGACACAATATTAATATGTTCGCGTTTTTAGTGTTTTGTATGATTAATTATGAATTAAATAAATGAAATGTTTATTTTATTTTATCTTTTTCGTGTTTGTCGTGTTGGTTGTTTTTTTATCGTGTTTTAATTGGGTCGTTTTTGTGTTAGTAAAGCAAAACATGACGTTGTATCATGTTGTGTTCGTGTTATATAATAATTTTTATTCCTTTTCATGATAAAACGGTAAAAAATTCAAAATTAACAAAATAGAAATACTTATATTATTTGAAACCTCGTTTACACTTTATTCTATATTATCATATAAAACAAATAAATTTTATCATTTTGTGGATTGACCTATTTCATTACATAATATCATATATTATCGAAGTCAAAATATAAACAACCAACAAAACATATGCGCCAACTAACATAAACTCGTTGAATAACTATTTTTTAATGAATTTTGTCGACGAGTTTAGCTTGAATGGAACTCGCCATAAGATTACCCCCATCGTTTCCACGAGCGATCAAAAATTTATTAAAAAAAGAAAAGAAAAGAAAAACCAGTGAACTTGTTGCAATCCGTTCACGTCCACAATCCATGCTCGCCCGCTTCTTGACCACTCTGTGTCCATGTGTCCACTGTCCACTGGATAGTGGTGTGTATTAAACCGATTTTTATAATTAAAAACTGATTCTATAAATAAACGCACTTTATATTTGTTAAAAATTAAGCAAGTTATACCAAAATATATGAATTATTTTTCTACAAAATAAGAATATTGATGTAATTTTTTTTATATATATTTTAGTTAAAATTTGGGTTAAGTTGAGTTACTAAGGAATGTGAAAAATTGAATTAGGTTGGATTGTATAAATAAAAAAATAAAAAAAATTTAATTTTTAATAAAAAAAATAGATCGAACTAGATCGGTAACTACTAACTAGGGATAATCTATACCAAAGTTTTTGTTCATCAATGAAATTTAGTAGTCTTGGCAAACCTTCCCCCGGTCCCTTTGGGTGAAATGACAGTACAGGGACTCAATTGTCATTGTTCCATAGTTTAAGGGCAAAACCGATTCCCCCTTTTGAAAAAAATTAAGGAAGAAGATGAAGAAGAAAAGCAAAGGGTTTAGGAGTTTGTTTGAGAAAGAAAGAAAGTTTCAGAGAGAGAAAGAGAAAATTGCAGAGCGAGAAACAAACGACGAGTTGCCGTCCAGCGCCAATCAGATATCGGGTGCTAGGGCACAAAATTCAAAAAGAGGACATTGTAATATGAGGATACAGACAGATCAGCATTCTCGTTGAAGATTATCATCTTAGATCTTTTTTCATCTATTTTTCTTGTTCCAAATCGAAACCCTAATTGACTTCGTCCGATCAGCTGACTTTGTGTTATTTTTTCCATCAATTTCTGTTGAAATTATTTGACGGAGGATTTTTGGGGTTGTTTCATCTCGGAGATCCTCCTAAGTTAAAGGGTTGTAATCGGATCCGGGTTGCCGTTAAATTGAGCGGCGTTTGATTCCTTTTCCGGCGGATGAGAGGTGATTAAAACAATGAAATGGGTATCATTGCTTAAAGACTTTAAAGAAAAGGTCGGGTTAACAGCGCCTGCATCTGCTGCATCTTCTCCATCATCATCTGCCTCTCCATCACCTTTCTATCCTGATAATAATAACAATGCTACTTCTTCAACGAGCACTTACTTCTCGTCCTCTTCTTCAAGGTCAGGGTTCTTTCATGATTTCTGGTCTCAAAGATATTGATGTGCAAATTGATTCTCGCTGATCATGTAACCAGTTGCTTTCTTTCTTTCTTTTTATTTTCTTACCATAAAATGATATTGCTTTAACTTGTTAAGAACTTGAAGTAGCAGGGCTTAAGATTTACTACAATTTGAAGGGTTCTCAGGAAGGCTTCCATTTAGAATGATCCAGGGTTTAAGATATAGACCCGACCATTAAGTTGCTGAGTCCTTTTATCAACTTCTTTTCATTGAGATCTGAAAAGATCAATGATATTTGAAACGCAACATATAATTTAATATGTAAACTCTGGCTATAATAGTTAACAGATGCAGTTTATATCCCAAAGAAAAACCTCCTGCTATTTGTCATCACCTGTAGAATGAATAAATGACCACAATCCTCTGTTATTACAAGATTCTGCTAATCATAATATATAGGAATGTTGTACTTCTTATATGTTTATGCTACTTAAGAAAGGTTCATATAGTTCTCACTCTAGCGCTTTTAATTATTCTTCGCTATAGAAGTGGTCACTCATCTCTTTCTCACAATATGTCACATCTTATAAAGCAACTTTTCGTGTTTCCTCTCTATAACTTGGGCTTTTGAGATCTTAATATTAGATATCTCCTATATAAGGAATAAGACTGTAAAATTTCCATAACAAGAAAGGATTAAAGCTGATCATGATTTACTTTAATCGCCTTGTACCTCAGAGACAAATATGAACTGGAATTGGACTTTAAGAGACACTGGGAAGAATTTCGTTCGTCATCTTCAGAGAAGGTTAGTGCACAAAATCTACTTCTTTTTGCTATTTTTAGAAA
Organism: Cichorium intybus; assembly: GCA_023525715.1. NCBI lineage: Eukaryota > Viridiplantae > Streptophyta > Magnoliopsida > Asterales > Asteraceae > Cichorium > Cichorium intybus. Next base: position 3,875,288 of record CM042009.1, read on the forward strand.
CTGTTGACCAGGCTTACGAATTGTATAATGTTTATGCAGGAAAAAGAAAAAGCCTTGAATATGACCATCGATGTCTTTTGTAGATTTGTAAAGCAACACTCTAATGTAGCACAATTGATTACCTTGTATGACAACAACTTCACTTGTCTTTAATCTTTATATCTTCCCTTTATTTTCTCTATTCTATTCCATTCACACATGTCTCTTTGTTTGCAGGTTAGTAGAAACACACATATTTTCTTTTGTGGTTGGTAGAGCTTTTGTTACAGATATCGACAAGCTTAAGTTGAGCAGCAAAGCACGATTGTTGGAGATCGAAACTTTGATGGGATATTTTTTGGAGGTCACAGAGGTCTCCTTTCAAATCCCTCTCTTTGTTTCTTATCTCTCTTGCCTGAAGTTGTTAGTTTTTTCAATCTTTAGTAATAATTCTGTGTGTATCTTTTGTAGGATGGAATTCAGCCTGGTTCAAATCTTTTGCAGGCAGTGGAATTCCTTGTATCCGGGGTACATTCTTAACCTAATAATCTCTTTTAGTAGGTGCATAACAATCTTTATCTTAAATAAAGGTCCTTTTATGTCTTATTTGACAGCCTATCGATAAACAATCTCTCCTTGATTCTGGTATCTTATGTTGTCTGATTCATATTCTGAATACCCTTTTGGGTCCTGATGGAAGAAACACAAGGCAAAAGGTAACTTCCATTGAAGAGGAATCAGAAGCTATGAATAGTCCAGGTCCAGATAGGCGACTTGAGGTAAATGCTTAATGCATTAAGACACTAACCGTCTACCTATTTTGTATCTCAATTCTCACACTTTTTGTATTTCTTGATTTTTATCTTTGAAGGTAGAGGGAAGTGTTGTGCATATTATGAAGGCATTGGCAAGTCATCCTGCAGCTGCACAGAGTTTAATTGAAGACAAATCACTTCAGTTGCTCTTTGAAATGGTTGCCAATGGATCTTTAATTTTGTTCTCAAGATATAAGGAAGGTCTTGTACCCTTGCACAGTATTCAACTCCATAGACATGCAATGCAGGTGACATTTCAAGCTTAATAAATATCTTTATCATCATTAAGTTGTATGTTATACCATTTTTACAATCATTCTATTATCCAGATACTTGGACTTCTTATGGCTAATGACAATGGAAGCACCACCAAATACATAAGAAGGCATCAACTGGTAATCATCTCATTCTATTGTGAGTGTATTGTCCATCATCCACTCTTAAAGATTCTTACATTTACAAATGACAAATCACATGCAGATAAAAGTACTGCTAATTGCTGTGAGGGACTTCAAGCCAGAAACTGGAGACCCTGCATATACAATGGGTATTGTGGACTTGTTGCTTGAATGCATAGAATTGTCATATAGACCTGGTCAGTTGTTTCTTCTTGGACACTATTTTTAGAAAAAAAAGTTTATTCAGATTTCAGAGCTTTATTAATAGTTTTACTATGGCTTTTTTAGAGGCTGGTGATGTCAGATTGAGGGAGGATGTTCGTAATGCTCATGGATACCAATACCTTGTTCAATTTGCATTAGTTCTTTCAAAAGTTCAAGACTTTGAACACGTGTCTTCTTTCGAAAGAGCAAGTGAATTAGAAGATATAAAAGGAAGGGGAGACACCTCATCACAAGGCCTCTCACCTACTCTATCCAGATTGCTAGATGTTCTTGTCAATCTAGCTCAAACAGGTCCACCTGAAACAGGGTTGACCGGGTCAAAGAGTAGTAACCGTTCTGACCGGTTTCAAGATGATGGTTGGGAAAAAGACAATTATAAAGTCAAAGATATCGATGCCATTCAAGTCTTACAAGACATTTTCTTGAAAGCAGATAGTAGAGAGCTTCAAGCTGAAGTGTTAAACAGAATGTTCAAGATTTTCTCAAGTCATCTTGAGAATTACATGTTGTGTCAACAATTACGGACAGTACCCTTGTTGATTCTAAACATGGGCGGCTTCCCTCCTTCTTTACAAGAAATCATTCTCAAGATTCTTGAATATGCAGTCACTGTTGTCAACTGCATACCCGAACAAGAACTGCTAGCACTTTGCTGTTTATTGCAACAACAGATATCATCTGAATTAAAGCACACAATCCTATCATTCTTTATAAAGCTTTTATCTTTCGATCAACAGTACAAAAGGGTGTTACGGGAAGTTGGTGTGTTGGAAGTTTTATTAGATGATCTCAAACAGCACAAGTTTCTATTGGGTCCAGAACAGCACAATGGTAACTTAGATGACATGGAAAAAAAGTCAAACTCCAGCAGCTTCAAGAAACATTTACACAGTAAAGACGCGATTATTTCGTCTCCAAAATTATTGGGTTCCGGTTCCGGAAAGTTGTCGCTCTTTGAAGCCGAAGGCACAATCTCAGCTTCTTGGAATTGTTTGTTTTATTTACTGAAAAAAGCAGAACAAAATCAAGTCACATTCCGTGCTGCTAATGGTGTAACAACCGCTCTTCCATTTTTGGTCTCTGATATCCACCGTCCAGGTGTCCTTCGTGTGCTTTCATGTTTAATCATTGAAGATTCTTCACAGGTAGGCTAAATCTAAATATCTAATCTTTTCATACTTTTCTAACTTTCTATTTTTATTACTGACCGAAAAAGTTGTATATAAATTAGGTTCATTCAGAGGAACTGAGCATGCTGGTTGAAGTGTCAAAAAGTGGGATGGTAACAAGTGCTTTAGGATCTCAATATCGTCTTCAATACGATGCAAAATGTGATGTTTTTGGCGCGTTATGGCGTGTTTTAGGAGCTAATATTTCTGCTCAAAGGGTATTTGGTGAAGCTACTGGTTTTTCTCTTCTACTAACAACACTTCATAGTTTCCAAGGAGATAAAGGGCTGATTGAACCGTCTCTTTTACCGGTTTGTGTGAGAGTTTTCACGTATTTAATGCGTGTAACAACAGCCGGGGTGTGCAATAATGCTGTAAACAGAGAAAAGTTAAACACAATTCTATCTTCACACACTTTCTATGATCTTTTATCCGAGTCTGGCTTGATTTGTGTGGAATGTGAAAGACAAGTGATTCAATTGCTCCTTGAACTTGCACTCGAGATTATACTCCCGCCATTTTCGACACCTGAAATCGCCACATCTTCAAATTCTTTCCCTATAATCACTCCATCAGGGACATTTCTGTCTGAAAAAGAAAGAATATATAATGCTGGTGCTTTGAAGGTTCTCATTCGTTCATTGTTGCTGTTCACTCCAAAATTACAGCTGGAATTGCTAAAACTCATCGAAGAGCTTGCTTCTGCTGGACCTTTTAATCAAGAAAACCTAACATCTGCTGGTAATTTAATCTCTCTGTACATATGTTAAAAATGAAGTGATAGAAGAAGCAAATTGTATTTTGTATCTTATCTTTTCATTGTGTTTGTTTGTTTCAGGTTGTGTGGAGCTTCTTTTGGAGACAATATACCCGTTCCTTTCGGGTTCATCTTCTTTACTTTCTCATGCTTTAAAGATTGTTGAAGTACTCGGGGCTTACAGGCTATCAACAGCAGAACTTAGAATGATCATAAGATGTCTTCTACAAGTGAGACAAAGAAACCCTGGTCATATTCTTGTTGATATGATGGAAAGAATAGTGATCATGCAAGATACAACTTCGGAAAACGTTCCTCTTGCACCATTTATAGAAATGGACATGAGAAAAACCGGATATGCATCGATTCATGTCTCGTTAGGAGAGAGATCATGGCCACCTGCTGCAGGTTACTCATTTGTGTGCTGGTTTCAACATCGGAATTTCTTGAAACCAAACGGAAAGGATCTAGAATCTTCCAATACCGTATCTTCTAGAAGGAATTCACAAGTTCTACGGTTATTCTCGGTTGGTGCTACAGATGGCGGTGATACATTCTATGCAGAAATTTATCTTCAAGAAGACGGAACATTAACCCTAGCAACCAGCAATTCATCTTCTTTATCTTTTTCAGGGTTAGAGATAAACGAAGATCAATGGCATCATTTAGCAGTTGTTCACAGCAAACCAAATGCTTTAGCTGGACTTTTCCAAGCTTCTGTTGCATATGTGTACCTCAATGGAAAGCTAAGACACACAGGGAGACTAGGGTACTCCCTCTCGCCAGCTGGCAAGTCTCTACAGGTGACAATCGGGACACCAATCACTTCCGCAAGGGTCAGTGACTTGTCGTGGAAGCTACGTTCTTGCTATCTGTTTGAAGAAGTATTGACACCTGGCTCGATATTTTTCATGTATATTTTGGGCCGAGGGTATCGGGGACTTTTTCAGGACACAAATCTTCTCCAATTTGTCCCTAGTCAAGCTTGTCGCGGGGGTAGTATGGCCATTTTAGACACGTTAGAAACCGACTTGGCTTTGGTTTCTAATATTCAGAGACCCGAAAATGCTAACAAGCAAGGAATCTCTAAAACAGATCGTAGTGGAATGGTTTGGGATTTTGAAAGATTGGGGAACCTCGCGCTACAACTTTCCGGAAGAAAACTCATATTTGCATTTGATGGAACTTCAACAGAAGCCTTTCCAGCTTCCGGAACTTTGTCAATGCTCAATTTAGTTGACCCACTTTCAGCAGCCGCTTCTCCTATTGGAGGTCTGTTAAATGTTAATATATACATGATCTATGAACTTTTAACTTTATATAAACTTTGAAGTTTGAAATGAAATTTCTTTTTTTTTCTTTCAGGCATACCGCGATATGGACGTCTTCATGGTGATGTTTATGTCTGTAAGCATTGTGTAATTGGTGAAACCGTGCGTCCCATTGGTGGAATATCAGTTGTGTTGGCTCTTGTTGAAGTAGCAGAAACCAGTGACATGTTACAAATGGCATTGACTTTACTTGCATGCGCGCTTAATCAAAATCCACAAAATGTCAGAGACATGCAAGCGTGTAGAGGGTATCACTTGCTAGCTCTCTTTCTACATTCCAGAATGTCACTTTTTGACATGCGGTCACTCGAGATCTTTTTCCAAATTGCTGCTTGTGAGGCTTCTTTTCCCGAACCGAAAAAGCTTGAAGAAACTCAGATAAATAATAATAATAATAACAACAATCTGTCACCTTCGGTGACCATGAACGAGCTTGATGATCTCAATATTTCCAAGTTTCATGATGAAGTTTCTTCAGCCGGTTCGCATGAAGACATGGATGATTTTTCAATACATAAAGATAGTTTCAGCCGGATGTCTGAACTCGATGATAACGACATACCACCCGAAACATCAAATTGCATTGTTCTTTCAAATGCAGATATGGTTGAACACGTGTTATTAGACTGGACCGTATGGGTAGCAGCTGAAGTTCCAATTCAAATCTCACTTCTTGGATTTCTTGAAAATCTTGTTTCCATGCATTGGTACAGAAATCATAACCTCACGATTTTGCGTAGAATAAACCTTGTTCAACATCTGCTTGTAACTCTACAAAGAGGCGATGTTGAGGTTCCCGTGTTGGAAAAATTAGTTGTTCTTCTGGGAGTTATCTTGGAGGACGGATTTGTCATTTCGGAACTGGAACACGTTGTTAGGTTTGTGATCATGACGTTTGACCCCCCGGACCTGTCGTCCCGGATTGAAATCTCGAGAGAAGCAATGGGGAAACATATCATTGTTAGAAACATGTTGCTTGAGATGTTAATCGATCTGTTAGTCACAATCTCATCAGAAGAGCTTCTTGAACAATGGCATAAGATCGTGTCTTCAAAGTTGATAACTTACTTTCTTGATGAAGCTGTTCATCCCACTAGCATGAGATGGATCATGACTCTTCTCGGTGTGTGTTTGACTTCATCTCCTACTTTTGCCCTCAAATTCAGAACAAGTGGAGGGTATCAAGGTCTAACGAGGGTGCTTCCTAGCTTCTATGATTCCCCTGATATATATTACGTTCTGTTCTGTTTAATATTCGGGAAGCCCGTGTACCCAAGATTACCCGAAGTCCGTATGCTGGACTTTCACGCCCTTATGCCAAGTGACGGAAGTAACGTTGATTTGAAGTTCTTAGAGCTTTTGGATTCGGTAATCGCAATGGCGAAATCGACATTTGACCGGTTGTCTGCACAGACGATGATGAATCAAGTCGGTGGTGGTGGGCTTGTTGCAGATCTTGTTGAAGGAAATGCAGAAATGACTGGTGAACTTCAAGGTGAAGCTTTAATGCATAAAACTTATGCAGCTCGTCTTATGGGTGGAGAAGCTTCTGCACCTGCTGCTACAGCTTCTGTTCTTAGATTCATGGTTGACTTGGCCAAAATGTGTCCCACTTTTTCTGCTGTATGTAGACGCGCTGAGTTTATCGAGAGCTGTGTCGATCTTTATTTCTCCTGTGTCAGGTCCTACTTTCTTTCTTTCTTTAAAAAAAAAAAAAAAGATTATGTTTGTAACTTGTACATTAGCTTTTTTTTTTTTTTTTTTTTGGGATTTTAGGGCTGCTCATGGTGTGAGAATGGCGAAAGAGATGTCGATAAAGACGGAAGAAAAAAACATAAACGATGGTGATGAAGGTTCTGTTAAAACTTCCATAAGCATGAGAAGCTTCCCTCCTGTGAGTGCAAGCTCTGAAGATGTCCCTGCTGTCACTGACAATAACAATACAGATGGAAATAAAACAGAGCCTATCTTGACTTTATCCCCACCAGAATCAGAAACTGCAGTTGATCAGCCATTAAGTGAACAACCAATCGACAGCAAGCAGTTCAGTTTCCATGATCTCAAAATCACTCCAGTTCGTGTTCATCCTTCTGGTTCACCTGGTTCTCCATCTTTAAGCATATATGATTCTCCAATCTTAGAAAGATCCAATTCCAGGTTTCAGTCACTACCATCTCCATCACAGGTTCTTGGTTTACCATCATGGCTTGGAAGTTCAAACGACTTGAAATCTCAATATCAATCGGTCGCGTCTCCTTCCATGGATTCTTCATTTTCTCTCACCGAATTCGATTCGACTCCCGATTTAAGATCCCCATTCGTACCAAACACTACGAATACTTTCTCCACAGTTAACCCGAAACTGCTTCTTGATGTGGATGATTCCGGTTACGGTGGCGGTCCGTGTGCCGTCGGAGCAACCGCGGTTCTAGACTTTGTTTCGGAAGTTCTTGCTGATTTTGTAACCGAGAATATAAAAGCAACACCGGTGATCGAAAGCATACTGGACACCGTTCCGTTGTACGTCGAAGCCGAAACCGTTCTGGTTTTCCAAGGTTTGTGTCTCACCAGACTCATGAACTTTCTAGAAAGACGGCTCTTGCGTGACGATGAAGAAGACGAGAAAAAACTCGATAAGAACCGGTGGTCGTTGAATCTGGACGCGTTATGTTACATGATCGTCGACCGCGTATACATGGGTGCTTTTCCGCAGCCTGCTTCCGTACTCAAAGCACTCGAGTTTTTACTGTCGATGTTACAGCTGGCAAATAAAGACGGCCGAGTCGAACAAGCACCTCCAGTTGGAAAAGGGATTTTGGCCATTGCAAGAAGCGCAAAACAACTCGATGCTTACGTACACGCGGTCTTCAAAAACATGAACCGTATCACCATGTACTGTTTCCTTCCTTCTTTCTTGATTTCAATCGGAGAAGACGAGTTTCTTTCGCGACTCGGTTTACAAATCGAGCCAAGAAAAAAGTTGGTCCCAAACGTGTCAGAAGAAGACGGTGTGATCGACATATGCTCGGTTCTACAGTTGCTAATCGCTCATAGCCGAATCATATTTTGCCCGAGTAATCTCGACACCGATCTCATCTGCTGTCTTTGTATAAACTTGATTTCCCTTTTACACGACCAGAGACAAAATGCACGGAATTTAGCAGTTGATATTCTCAAGCATCTTCTTGTACACCGTAGAGCTGCTTTAGAAGATCTTCTTGTCTCAAAACCAAACCAAGGACCGGTTTTGGATATTTTACACGGTGGTTTTGACCTTCTACTTACCGGAAGCCTATCGATCTTTTTCGACTGGCTTCATATGTCCGAACTGATTGTGAACAGAACTTTAGAACAATGTGCTGCGATCATGTGGGTCCAGTATGTTGCGGGGTCCGTAAAATTTCCAGGTGTTCGAATCAAAGGTATGGATGGTCGTAGAAAGAAAGAGATTGGTAGAAAGTCAAGGGATTCAATGAAATTAGACCAAAGACATTGGGAGCAAGTTAATGAAAGGAGAATTGCACTTGACCTGGTTCGTGATGCCATGTCAACCGAACTTAGAGTTGTTCGTCAAGATAAATACGGTTGGGTGCTTCATGCAGAAAGCGAGTGGCAAACGCATCTTCAACAACTTATACACGAACAAGGTATTTTCTCGTTGCCAAAATCGGTTTCAAATGAAGAACTTGAATGGCAGCTTTGTCCCATTGAAGGCCCGCATAGAATGCGGAAGAAACTCGAACGTTGCAAGCTTAAAGCCGACACCGTACAAAGCATTTTAAACGGGAAATTCGAATTTGAAGAACCATCGAAAGAGATAACCGATCACGATGTTGCCCGTTTCGATCCTGATTCCGGTTCTTTCTCGAATCTTCTGTCGAATGATGAAAAACAGGAATCGTACAGTGACGATATGTACGAAGATTCGGTTTTTAAGGAATCGGAGGGTGTGAAAGACGAGACTTCAATTAGGGTTGGATGGAATAACGATCAGGACAGTAGTATCAACGATGAAAGTCTTCATTCTGCTGCTGAATTTAGCATGAAGTCCAGCACAGCAACTGCTCCGTTAACAGAAAGCATTCAAGAAAAATCGATTGTAAGCTCTCCTAAAAAGTCGGCTTCAATGAGATTTGATGAGGTTAGAGTAACCGAAGACAAACTCGATAGAGAATTGAGTAACAACGGGGAGTATTTAATCCGGCCGTATCTCGAACACATGGAAAAGATAAAATACAGATACAATTGTGAAAGAGTAGTCGGTCTCGATAAACATGACGGGATCTTTCTAATCGGGGAGCTTTGTTTGTATGTGATAGAGAATTTCTACATTGATAATTCCGGTTGCATTTGTGAGAAAGAATGTGAAGATGAGCTTTCGGTGATTGATCAAGCGTTAGGTGTAACCAAAGATTTCTCTTGTATGGATTCTCAATCGAAGATGACATCATCATGGGGTATGACAGTTAAATCACATACAGGGGGTAGGGCATGGGCCTACAATGGTGGTGCATGGGGTAAGGAAAAAGTGACAAACAGTGGGAATGTGCCTCATTTGTGGCGAATGTGGAAGCTTAATAGTGTTCATGAAATCTTGAAACGCGATTACCAGCTTCGTCCTGTTGCTGTTGAGATATTTAGCATGGATGGATGCAATGATCTTTTGGTTTTTCATAAAAAGGAAAGGGAAGAAGTTTATAAACATTTGTCCGCCGTGAACGTTACAAGAAACAGCATGTAAGTTGTTTATTTATCATCTTTTACAACGATTGATGAATTTGAACATTTGTTTACTTGAATGTGCTTTTTTAAATACAGGTTGGACACAACGATATCAGCAGTAGCAAAACAAGAAAGTGCTTATAAGAATATGGCAAAAGTTTTCTCCAAGAAATGGCAAAATGGAGAAATTAGTAATTTCCAGTACTTGATGCATCTCAACACAATCGCGGGTCGTGGGTATAGTGATCTTACCCAGTATCCGGTCTTCCCTTGGGTTCTATCAGATTATGACAGTGAAAATCTGGATTTAACTGACGAAAGATCCTTCCGGAAACTTGACAAACCAATGGGATGTCAAACAGAAGAGGGAGAAGAGGAATTCAAGAAAAGGTTGGATTTTTTTTTTTTTTTTACTTTTAATTCATGTAGTTGGTCGGTTCTAATCTTTTTTTCATTTTTTTTGTCAGGTATGAAAGCTGGGATGATCCGGAAATCCCGAGATTTCATTATGGATCTCACTATTCAAGTGCTGGGATAGTTCTTTTCTACCTTTTACGGTTGCCACCGTTCAGTACAGAAAATCAAAAGCTGCAGGGCGGTCAGTTTGACCATGCTGACCGTCTTTTCAATAGTGTAAGAGATACATGGTCAAGTGCAGCTGGAAGAGGCAACACTTCAGACGTAAAGGAACTAATTCCAGAATTCTTTTACATGCCGGAATTTCTCGAAAACAGATTCAATCTTGACCTCGGAGAGAAACAATCAGGAGAAAAGGTTCGTTCAAATCGCCCCTCCATTTTATATATTTCCAATGAGTTATTTGCATAATTTGATGTTTTTTTTTTAGGTTGGAGATGTCGTGTTACCTGCTTGGGCAAAAGGTAGTGCACGAGAGTTCATCAGAAAGCATAGAGAAGCTCTCGAATCTGATTACGTGTCGGAAAATTTGCATCACTGGATCGACCTTATCTTTGGTTATAAACAAAGAGGAAAGGTCGGTATATTATTTCGATTCTAAAGTATAAACAACATCAACATCCGTTCTCTTTTTCATATTTCCTAAATTGCCCTTTTTGACAGGCGGCTGAGGAAGCTGTAAACGTATTCTACCATTACACATACGAGGGAAGCGTAGACATAGACGCGGTCACCGACCCCGCAATGAAAGCCTCGATTCTAGCTCAAATCAACCACTTCGGTCAAACACCAAAGCAACTATTTCCAAAGGCACACCCGAAAAAGAAAAAAGACCGAAAACTCCCTGTCAACCCCCTCAAACACTCCAACTACCTAGTCCCACACGAGATCCGTAAAAGCGCATCCTCCATCGCCCAAATCGTGACCTCAAACGACAAAATTCTCATGGTGGGCCCCAACAACCTCCTAAAACCAAGAACATACGCTAACTATGTCGCGTGGGGTTTCCCTGACCGCAGTCTAAGATACATAAGCTATGACCAAGATAGACTCCTCTCCACCCACGAAAACCTCCACGGTGGGAACCAGATCCGGTGCGCGAGCGCGAGCGCCGACGGTCAGGTCCTGGTCACCGGTGCAGATGACGGTCTGGTCTCCGTTTGGCGCGTCGGTAACTACCCGGGATTCCGTGCACCGCGGTCTCTACAATTAGAAAAATCCCTCTCCGCGCACACAGCCAAAATCACGTGTCTTCATATCTGCCAGCCGTACATGGTGATCTTAAGCGGTTCAGACGACTGTACCGTTATCATATGGGATCTTAGCTCTTTGGTTTTCATCCGCCAGCTTCCGGAGTTTTCCTCTCCGGTGTCCGCTATTTACATGAACGAGTTAACCGGCGACATCGTAACCGCCGCCGGAATCATGCTGGCGGTTTGGAGCGTGAACGGGGACTGTCTAGCGGTGGTCAACACTTCACAACTTCCGTCTGATTTCATTGTCTCGGTGACAATGTGTACGTTTTCCGATTGGCAGGAAACGAACTGGTTCGTGTCCGGTCATCAAAGCGGTGCGGTTAAAGTCTGGCAAATGGTTCATAACTCGAGCGAAGTTTTCGAAACCCCACACAGTAAACATTTCGCTACGAATTTATCGTTCGGGTTTGGGCTCGCGAAGGTTCCCGAGTACACTTTGGTTTTGCGGAAGGTTTTGAGAGGTCATAAACATTCGGTCACCGCCCTTCATCTGACGAGCGACTTGAAGCAGCTTTTGAGCGGGGATTCGGGCGGGCATTTGATTTCGTGGACGCTGCCCGATGAAAGCTTGAGAAATTCTATCAGGAGGGGGTGATTTAGTGGTTTTTAGTTTGAGGTGATTATTATAAATCTTGTTTTAGAAAAAAAGAACCCTAATGGTTCTTGTGCATCCGTCCACTTAACACGAAAAGGGCTGGCCCGGGAAGGAGAGTGCAATCATGAATGATGGCTCATGGCATAATATGGTTTTGGTGGTTGGAGGTATGTGAAACATTTAATTGTTTTTTGTGTTTTATGAACTTGTGTTGACGGATGGTAATGCCGGGACTGGTGTACATAGAAGGGGTTAAATTTTATTTAGAGTTATATTATATTTTGATATTTTGTATAGAGTTGTGAAAGGGAGGGACTGTAGTGCCCCTTTTTTGGCCTGGGGTCTGTTGTGTTTTTAATTCTCATTTTTTGTTCCATTTGTAAGAATATGCATACACATATATCATCATTTCTTATAGTCTTCAAATCTAATACTGGAACATTCAAGATTTGAGTTACAATGTGTGTTTTGCCGTTGCTCATATTTAGTGTTTAATAAGTTTGCTATGTAGAGATGCACAGCCTCCGGTAGTGTGGTCAACAGATCAATCAAATCGGTCCAAGAAACCCAAACCAGTCAAATCAGTCCAAAAAGCCCAATCCGGTCCGGATCATTTTATTGACATGATTACTTCTTCACCATTGAACATAAGATTTACAAATAAAGTTGCATTGTTTTATTGTATACATTATAAATTACAAAAAGTTGCGTCGTTTTATTGTAAACATAACACATTACAAAAAGTTACATGACCCGGTCCGCTCCAAAATGGCCCAACGGACTGCTCTTTTTGTACAACTACAGCTGTAATACACAATGAAATTGATTCGATAACGAACGTATCCGGGTAATATTAAGTTGATTAATACTTTATAAGTAGTGGCACTCAGTTTATAGAAGACTATCTAGTATCTAACGATTTAGATCACTAACCATGATGCATGTATGGCCAATGACGAGGTGTGGACGCAGTATGTGCCGCAATCGAAAGTCAATAATGATTTGAACACTGAATGAGACATATGAGCATAAATTACGTGAAAAAACATTACAAGTACAGATCCACAACTCTCCATCATTCTCGCCACAAATCTTGAGCGTAAGTGGAAGAAAAAACTAGAAATGAAGTGGACGTTTTTAGCAAAAGATTCATTTAATCACTAAACTCAAAGAAATGTATAACAATAGAGGTTATTCTTGAGAATTACAGAGATCAAATTAACATCAAAATAATAGCACAACAAAACACTATCTTATGTAGTTCATTTTGTTAAATATGATTTTTGTCATCAACATCAAATCTCACTTTCAAAACGCGCACACATGAAAAGAAGTACTAAAATAAACGAGAGAGGTGCGGTGGATTTCTACCGCACAGGGCTTCACCGAGAGACACGGGTCACCGCACAAGATGGTGTGGTGTTACCGCACCCCTGCGGTGCCACCCGTCATCACTGCATCATTGCGGGATGGTACACCCAGTTACCCACCAACCTAAGAAAGGAAAGAAAAAGAAAAGAAATCAAAATTGATGTGTACTTGACTTAAGTTTCTTTTAAAGTTGGTTATAGTCATGTACTTACAGATTAGGCGGGACTGTAGGAGTGAGAGCCGGAGTGGAAGACGAAATCATCGATGTGTAACCAACTCTTCCAATTTGAATTGAAAAAACCACACTTGACGGCATAAGTTCCCACTTTAGGGTTTCGATAAAATATATTATTTTTCAAGAAGGTGTTTTTGTTTATGAATGATTTGAGATCATTTGGATGTTAATGCATGATCTCATATTTGGCTATGTCATCTCCTTTTAAACTTTTGTCTAATACGGACGAGCCATAATTACTATTAGCAATATTTGAATTTCAGTGTTTCAGTTTCATCAATATTAAACACTAACTTTTGTTGGGTATTGTTGTTATACATTTTAGACAAATGCAATTCGTGCCAACATTGAATATGTTAGTTGGTGCATGCAAGGTACATAGTAACATAGAAAAGAATTAGGAAATGTTGCAGCAAAAAAACTTCTTGAAATAGATTCAGATAGTGTAAAGAATTACGTTATTGTATCAAATTTCTACGCTTTTGTGGCCAATGGGATGATCTTGGTGACATAAGAATGAAAATGAGACAAAAGGGTATTAAAAAAGATCCTGATTGTAGTTGGATTGAGATTTATAACAAGATTCATGTTTTTACAGTGAGGGACAAGTCTCATTCGGAATCTAATGAATTTATGATAAATTAGGTCAAATTAATGATACCTTAAAGAGGGAAGAAGGCTATTATTTAGGGGAAATGGTTAATGGGCATAGTGAAAGACTTGCTATTGCTTATGGATTACTTAAAACAACAAAAGAAACGCCAATTCGTGTCACAAAGAACCTTCGTGTTTGTGTTCGTGCTTGTTTCAAAGTATTTTGAACGTGAAATTATTGTTAGAGATGCCAATAAATTCCATCATTTTGGGTTTGGTAACAAAAAGTTGCTATGTCATACAATTTAAATCACGTATACTTGTACTATTAATGTCACACTAAATATATCATTCTGAATCCAACTGTACTATTAATGTCGGAAGGAAATTTTTTGGTCTCTTGTGGTTATTGCAAAGACTTAAGTAACCGATCTTGTTACGTGAACTCATTGGAAAAAATTCAGTTCTTTTTTGGTTTTTAAGAAAGAAACTAATGCTTTAAGAAATTACAATATGACCCACGAATTTTGAATCGTTAGGATATGGATAAGGTTTGATCATTCAAGAACTATGATAGTACAAAGGGTACGAGTTATTTTATGTACATCAATCAGCACCAACTCATGATAGGATCTTGGTACGGATTAGTGGCAAAACCAAGATTTTCAATGGGGGTATGTACTATCCCAACAACAACAACAACAACAAAAAAAAAAAAAAAAAAAAAAAAAAAAAAAAAAAAAAAGTTCAAGGTATCCACCATATTAATAAACTTTTGAGTAAATTACACTTTTGGTTCATGTTGTTGGACAAAACTAACAGATAGGTCCTAACTATCCATTTTTCACATTGAATGTCACTAAGGTTTGCGTAAATTACCAAATAGAGCCCTGAGAAATATAAAAAGACTAAAATGCTATTTTTTATTTATTTTTTCTTTTTCTTTAAATTTATTATTTATTTTATTAATAAAATAAAAGAAAATACCCCACCCACCCCCACCCCCACGTCTCTCTCTCTCTCTACGCAACCACCATCCCCTCCTTCCGGTGCATACTCCATATGATGCCGAATAATGACATTTCCAGTCCTAGAATTGATGAAATATGCAAAATCGAGATTACGTTCCCTAAAGAAAAATTAAGGTGATTGACTGGTTCGTCACCCATGCTCACTTCAGTTTCAGTTTCTGGTGTCAATTCTTTCCGCCCATTTTAATTTGAGCCTGGGTTTTTTAAATTTTCCTATATTATTCATTGAGATAATATATAATGGAATTGACCAGCATAATCTTTCTTTATCTCCACGGATTTCAAGCTGGCCTTAGAAAGAATGTGGATTTGTAGAAATTTGATAAAAACTTGGCAACCCAATGAGAATAGAAACGACAACATAGGGTTGCTAAGAAACCATGGAAGTAAGGCTGGGCGGTGTGGCTTCGCCAAAGGGCTCGCCAACCGCCTCGCCTAGCCCTCGCCATCCGCTCCGCACATAGTCGCCCTCGCCTTCGCTAACCGGTCCTCGCCATTTCTCCAGCGAGCTCGCCAAACCTTTGGCAACGGTCATGTGACCGTTGAACGGTCACAAATACAAAAAAAAAAAAAAATTAATTTAAAAAAATCCAATTATTCTCCTATATAAACCAAACCCTCAAATCATTTTTACCACACAACTTCAATATCAATCCCCTTCTACAATTTATATCCTCTTTCCCCCAATTTTAATTTCAAAAATTATGTCATCCGACTCGTCAATTTCGATATCATCGTCAGATGATGATGAATTGGAAGAACAAATAGGCGAGCAAATAGAGCGTATTACGGCTCATTTACAACAAGAATTACAAAATCCATCGCCAAGCAGCGGGCCTCGTCTACACAGAAGATATATTGATCGGGGAAGAGCGGAAGCCGAACAACGTCTCTTTCGGGATTATTTTGCTGAAAATCCCACATATCCAGAGTATAAATTACGGCGTCGGTTTCGCATGCGCAAATCGTTGTTTTTGAAGATTGTTAGCGACATGGAGGCGGCGAGTGATTACTTTAAGCAACGACCGAGCGCGTCAGGTATGTTAGGATTCCACCCTATTCAAAGATATACTGCTGTACTTCGCATGTTAGCATATGGCACACACCCTGATGCACTAGACGAGACAACGAGGATGTCCGCACGTGTCGCACGAGACTCTCTAGACCTATTTTGTGACCTTGCCCTAATTATGTACAAGCCACGATATGGGCGTGAACCTACTCCCAATGACATCCGACAATTGTATGCCCATCATGCACAAGTGCATGGCTTCCCTGGTATGTTAGGAAGTTTAGACTGTATGCATTGGAGGTGGAATGGTTGTCCTTCTGCTTGGCATGGCCAATACACGAAGGGTCAGTACGGATACCCGACGGTCGTGCTTCAGGCTGCAGCGTCACAGGATATGTGGATTTGGCATTCATATTTTGGTGCTCCCGGGTCGCATAATGACCTCAACATACTCAATAGTTCGGATTTTTACACAAAGTTACATAACGGCACTGTTCCGGACTCTTCGTTTACACTCCGAGGAACGCAATATCGATTTGGGTATTATCTTGTGGATGGAATCTATCCAGAGCGTTTTGTTTTCGTCAAGACTTTGACTTACCCAGATGACCCACAAAAGCGAAAGTTTAAAAGAGCTCAAGAAAGAGCTCGAAAGGACATCGAGAGAGCATTTGGTGTATTGAAGAAACGTTTTGCCATACTAGCTAAACCTTCACTGTTTACAAAAAAATCTACTATTGCGAAGGTCATGTTTACATGTATTATTTTACATAACATGATTCTAGAAGACGAAAGACATGCTATATGTCAATACGACGAAAATGAAGTCATTCCCAATCCACAGCCAATTCCAGTTGCGAGTCCTGAGTACCTTGAGCGAGTGCAGCTGGTGCGCAGTCGACAAATTCATGGCGATCTTCGTCGGCATCTTATCGATCATCTTTAGACGGTAGACCATATTGATCTAAATATGGATCCGGTGAACGAGTACGATGGTGAATATTCAGATGAAGACAATATATGAGGTCGTGTTTAGTTGGTTTTTAAGTTTAATTTAGTTTGTTTTAAGTTGTTTATTTATGTTTTTAATTTTAATGTAATGTATTTTAAGTTTAATGAAATAGTTGTTTTTAATTTTATTATTGTTTTTAATAATATAAATAATTTAAAAAAAAGATTTAATAAAATAGTTTAGCATGAAGTTCAGCATGTGCTGACCACTACCACCATTTTTGGTCAGCATGTGCTAAACTTGCTGAATGCTGACGTGGCATAGTTTAGCACATGCTGAACATGCTAACCACTCCCTCCAGCCTAAGTGAGTTAAGTTAAAGATGATGCGTTGTAACATGTAATACACATAATAGGTTGTTGTTCACAGTTCACAGAACCAAAAACATACATAGAATCCTTCACCCGCCAATCTAAACGCCTCAATCTCTCTCTCTCTCTCTCTCTCTCATACACCCGATCTGATTAACTGCATCCTCCAAACAATTCAACAATTCTAATTACAATCCTGCAGCGTCGTTAAGTCTGGAGTACACTGTGATGGCAACCGGGTTTCTTACTCTGTTTACACCATCTTTCCAAATCAAAGCTCCAGACTCGGGTGTTGTTTGCCTGATCTTTGTTGTGAACGTAACCTTGTACGACAGTTTCTCATATTTTTTTGGTGAAATTTAATGTCGATGGCTCCACCTTCACATTCACACCTTTGAACTCTGAAACCACAACATGGTACGTGGAATTTGGAGGTCCGACATTAGTGATAGTCCTATGAATGGTCGAAACAAAATCTTTTTATCTTCTAAGAACACAACCGAGAGAGCCGCCGGGTAGTTCAAATTATTGGGGCCAGAAAGCAAATTATTGGGGCCATTAAATCCGTTTAAGCTTAAAGAACTTGGTTTCCTCATTAGAAGCTGAGGTGGGAATATAATTTCTTTGTTTGTGTATGAACTTCCATCGATTTCATTGTAAGAAACCAGTTTATAATCATGGCAAACATTCTCTTTTTGGACAGTTTTAGATCCACAAGAACACGGTTTACCAGTTGAAGGGCAAACAAATTCACCGTCTTCTTGTGATCAGAACTCACCCCTTACGTGATCAGAACTCACAAGCTCCAGGAGGACGAAATCAACCAGTTGTTGAGTAGGTCGTTGTTGAGTAAGTCTTCAAGGTCTGCGAGCTGGGTGTTCTTGACACGAGAGAGAGAGAGAGAGAGAGAGAGAGAGAGAGAGAGAGAGAGAGAGAGAGAGAGAGACGTGGGGTGGGTGGTGTATTTTCTTTTTTTTATTAATAAAATAAATAACAAATTTAAAGAAAAAGAAAAAATAAATAAAAAAGGCATTTTAGTCTTTTTATATGTCCCAGGGCTCTATTTGGTAATTTACGCAAACCTTAGTGACATTCAATGTGGAAAATGGATAGTTATGACCTATCTGTTAGTTTTGTCCAACCATAGGGACCAAAAGTGTAATTTACTTTAAACTTTTATCTTTATTTTCATGAAGTGTCATTTGACGTTGCAAAATAGCCCATATGTATAATCCCAATTGTACATTCTCTTAGATGTAAATTGTTGTTATGTACTTATTTATTTATAGTGTATTGATTAATTGATTATAAAATATAATATGCCTGTGTCGTTGGATGATTTTGATCAAATGATAATTACACCCAGCCCCCTTCATTACTACACCTAACCCACCCCATAAAGTTACTGTATTGTGATGATGATGTTAAATTAATTAATTGAAAATGGTAACGGCAGGGCTGTGGGCTGGAGGCTGGACCATGTCATTACTGCATGTGGGCTGGTGCTTTTATATCATTTTAGCATACCAAAATCAATCAAACAACAATAGAATATACAAACATCCACTTTCAAGTTTCAATCTCTCTCTCTCTTTCTTTTTTTAGCATCGTCATGTTTCGGTGATAATTTAAAAAAAATCCAAGGAAAATACTTGAAGGACTTGTACCTTTAGCAACAAAGGCTGTACCGTTGTAATGGGTTTGTCAATTTCAGAAGTATGGAAAATAGGGTATCCTTCACAGTCTGAATCCTGTAAAGTAAAAAACAAAGAGCACACTTGGGAAAGCAAATTTAACAGGAAAAAGAAGGACCACTCTATACTACATATACACAGCCTATGTTACATACCTACACAGACACTCTGCTTTACCTCATGATTTACAGTTGAACATTTACTGTCTTGTTATATACTCTTTTTATCAGCTTTTTATCACGGACTTCACCCCAACCAAGAGATATATGTGGCTTCATTTCACGCATTTGCGCATGCATAACTAATAACTTCATTGGTTTTTTATTTACATGTACTTTTGAATAGTGAAAGAAAAAAAAAAATGAATTGGTAAACATTACTTATGTCGGTTTGTCTTTACTTGGATCGGCCTCCTTCAATTTCACACATTTGCACATAGCTAACTTCATTAGGTTTTATGTGTATAGGTCACTTCAATAATACGATATGATTATACTCTCATCGTATAGCCAATGATTTATGCCGTTGCGTAAAGCAGGAACCTTGAAACGCTTTTGTGAAACACAGGAAAAAAAAAAAAAAAAACGAGATTAATCATAACTTTTAAGCAAGAACCATTTGGGTTGTTATTGGGTTTGACCTAGTTAAATTCACACATTTGCAAATACACAGGTTCATTAGGTTTAATAGCTAAAATTTTGAGCAAAATATACACATAAAAACATATTACCATCATTTCTTACATACATAGGGGAAGTTAACAATATAATCTTGGGTGCTACTATATGTACCTCCAATACACAAAATCAAGTAGAGTACATTTAGTAAAACACACATACATACAACTACACACAAAAATGGTACAAAACGTAATCAGAAAGGTACGAATAAAATTGCGGTATAATCTTTCCAAGTGATGAACAAAAATACATAATGTTGTCACATAAGTCCAAATGCGAAGGGTTATCAGAGCAAAAGTCTCATCATAAGCATACATATATCATAGTGATGTAACTAAACATAAACTAAGAAGACCTTTATAATCCAAAAAGGACCGAATAAAAACTAAATAATAATGTGGCTAATGTCTTCTTCTCATAGTAATCCTATATTAGGGCTCTAACTTCATAAGTTATATGAACACACTTTTATTCCGATCAGTACATGTCTGAGAATGAAAGTAAGATACAAATGCCTAAGGATGCGTTTAGTTGCGGAAAACCGTCTTCCGCTTTTCAGTTTTCATTTTCATAAAAATGAAATGAGTTTTCATTTTCAGTTTGTAATTCAGAATTTAGAAAACTCGTTTAGATAAAACCGATTCCGTTTTCATTTTCTATTTTGGAAAAAAATTTAAAACATGTTTAGATATATATTTTCTATCAATTTTTATTTTCCAATAGTGAAGAACACACATATATCCTATCAACCTACCCCACCCCCTCCAACGCAGCCCCACCCCACCCCTTAACCCACCCACCCACCCACCCCACCCCTCTACCTTACCTCACCCCACCCATACCCATCCTACCCTACCCCAACCCCTCCACCTTACCTCACCCCACTAAACCCACCCACCCTACCTTACCCCCACCCCCTCCACCTTACCCACCCCCACCCCACCCTTAACCCACCCCACCCTACCCCATCCCACCCACCCCACCCTATCCTACCCCACCACTACCTCCCACCCACTACACCCATTCCCCAACCTATCCTATCCTTACTGTGACACCCCATTTCTACTGTTTGCAAATACTGTGGTTTTTCATAAAAGTTCATGAATACAAAAATACGGTTTATCAAAAACCGATAATTTACATGTTTAAAACTGTGAGTGTTACAAATCCATACCAAAACTAACCATAGTAAGCAAGAAATGATTAAAGATTGTGTCCAAGACAGGAGCTATGTGGGCTCCACTCCAGCTAAACTTCAACCAATTATACTTTAGCATTTTAACCTGGGATACATGGCAAAACATAGAATACGTAAGACAAAAATGTCTCGTGAGTTACATGAGTTTTAGACTCAAACATTTAATTTCTTTTTCCAACTATTTTATAAAATTTATAACATAAAACATCTTTCAAAGCTTTATAGTAGTAACATACCATAGCTCTTTACTTTTCAAAATCATTTCATATCATACTTTGCAAAAATAACATCTTTCAAAACTTTATAGTAGCAACGTACTATAACTCTTTACTTCTCAAAATCATTTCGTAACATACTTTGCAAAAATAGCATATTTCTTACTTCCTTTGACTGGTTTTATAAGCTTGCTGGATTTTTATACTTAGGGCTTTAATCACCATAAGTGATACCCCAAGTCTCTACGGCTAGAAAGAACGGATCAATCCTCACCATAGAAGTTGCTTAGGAAATCTACTTCGCGATGGGGCTTTTTCCCCAGTAGACTCCATACCTAACCCGGGTAGGTGGAACACGACATGGTTCCCTTACTAACGCTGCTTGCTACAATTATCAGTCATATAAAATACTTTCTGCTTACTTGAACATTACTCACATACATATAAATAGTGGCTAAGTGCCAAACTTCATCATTTTCTGTCTTTATGGCTAAATGCCAAATTTACAACTTTCATCACATAATAATCATACGTTTAAAACATGTTTTTATAACTTTCGAGGCTTAATGCCAAATCATACTTTCCAAACATCTTATGGCTATATGCCCATTCATACTTGAAAACATAGACCGTTTGTAACCAAAATATTCTTTCATGTAATTGGCTCATAGGCCAAAACATAACTTCAAATATAGCATTACACTTTCACAAACAAGTTAGATATAATACTCTTGCATATAATTTCACCTATAGAAATTTTATAAGAAATCTTGAAAATACTTACTTGCCATGTACCCCAGAATGGGTAAAAATACTGCATGTACTCACCTTGTCTAGTTAGAGAAGTCTAACTAGAATCACTTCTTCCCGTTGTGTTTTCCTTTCCTTCAACTTTACTCCTTAATACCTAAGGAGTTCATTTAACATTCTAGTTAATACAAGCTAGGCCTTAGTAACAATTAAAGACCTCTTAATCTACATCGTAATAGATTAATATCACATTATTTACTCATTTTTAGATTTTGATATCTAAGACGCATGGTCAAAGAATTGACCATAACTCCCAACTCAGAAACCCGAATGACACAAACTCAAACATTCTGAAAAGTAGACACAATACATGACAAGTCTCGAGAAGGTACCGAGACTTGAATCACACTCTAAGACCTTAGAAAATAAGTAACAAGATTGACAGTGCAATCTGTCCCAAATCTGGAAAAACGGAGGAATCACCAATTCCATTCCACTTGGGAATGGAATCAAGGAAAACCCTCTTACATAGGCATACTAGATATAACCAAGAGACTACCCTCCGAAATTCAGACCCAAAAGATAAACCAATTAAGAATTAAAAATCATACAATATGAAGGAAATGAGCAGCAACATTTCTGTCACAACTCAGCATAGGTTGACAAGATTTGTCCAACAACCTGACTTCTGAAAGGAAATAAGTCAAGCCTTTTGGATGAGTTACACTAGACATGAAGATAAAGCTCTCATCCAAAAATCAAACTCAAAGCATAAGCCAACTGAGAATTAAAAATCGTGCAACAAGGACAATGTGCACAGGGAAAATTCTGGTTCAGTCAAAGAGAAGGCATTGGAACCCCAGATTCCTAATGGAATTGGATCAAGCCCTCTGAATGGAACACATTAGACATGAGGATGGACTTTCCCTAAAAGTTTCAGACCTAAACTATGAACCATTTGGGAATTAAAAATTCCACAAGTTGACCTAGGTGTGCATCAACCAATCTGTGGAGGTCGGATTGCACATACCAAAGTCCAAACCAAAACAATGAACCGAGTCAATCCCTTTTGGTCGAGTATGACTCATGAAAAGGTTCTTCTCCACACGAAATATCAGAACAATCCAGTGAACCCACGATTTTACAAGAATTTCACAACACAACTGGATACAGACATCATACTCAGGGAAATCGGGTTCAAAACCCTGGAAAACGACTGAATGAGGTCTGAAGCCCAACTAATAAACTGAAAAAGACATCGAGACAAAACCATGGGCACTGGAATCACCTGATTTGGACATCGTATGATTTTTCTACGAATTATACAACATAGGACAAATTTCCATCCGAAAATCAAACTTGATCATAAACTCCCAAATTCTAGGGTTCTTGAGCTAAGAGTCAAAACCATGATTCAACATCATCCATGGGTTGGATTGTGCATCATAGTTGACTAAAACATGAACTAAAGGATGGAATCATAGGATTAGCCTCATCCAACAATTAAATTTCGGATTCCAACATCTAACCAACTAAAAATAGGTTACTTAGCTTGAAAAAGATGATTTATTACATTGGAATGCTTGGAAATCACTACTAGTAATCTTAATTCTTCAAATCCCACTTAAAATCTTCAAGAACTTCAAGAATAATCTCTTCGGGAGCTCTCTAGAATCTGCTCCCATTCATAATGAAGAGAAATCAGATTTTTCTCTCTATTTATACTTAGCTACTTTGCCCTAATGACATTTTGGTCCCTCAAATTCCATTTTTTTCCAAATTGGCACAAAATTTCATTTCTTAGCATTATAGATTTGTTTCCTTTCATTCTTACCCCAATATCAAAATTTCTTTACATTAAGGTCATTTGCATGCTAAATGACCATTTTACCCCTTTTTACTATATTTTTTCCAAAATTACGAAAATGCCCTTTTTGGTTATTTTGCACTTTTTACTCACTTTTATCTTTTCAGTATTCATACTTCATACTCATACTTTCATTCTACCTCATTTAATTTATTCTAATAGAAAGATAAATCTTTTCATTTCATAACGGTAAGTTGGAGAATTACCAAAATGCCATTTTTCTCAACATATGGATATTACTTGTTAATTATTCCTTTATTTCTTACTTTCCATTTAGACGTGTCTTTGGGTCGAATTTCCATATTTTCACATTCCTTGACCATTTTGCCCTTTTTATACAAATTTCTACTATTAAAACATAATTAAACCAAAACTTCACATATGTTTATTTTATAACTCTTACCAATATTTTTGGGTTCTTACACTTACCCCATGCCCATCTTGGGTGGGTGGTTTGGGTTGGTGTGGGGTAGGGTGGGTGGAGTGGGGTGGGGTGGGTTGCTGGGTTGGGGTGGAGTGGGGTGGGGTAGGGTAGGGTGGGTGGATAGTGGAGTGCGGTGGGGGTGGGTGGGTGTTGGTGGTGGGGTTGGGTGGGGTAAGGTGGGGCGGGGCGGGGTGAGTAGAGGGTAGGGTGGGTATATGTGTAATTGTGGGTGTAGGTGAGAATGAGTGTGTATGTGTGTGTGTTTGTTTTTTTTTTATATTTTAAAAAAAATTTGGAAATAGAAAAATACAGAAAACAATAATTTTGGGTTTTCCAAAATTTTCCAATTTTTTGTAATTTTGGAAAAATGAAAAAAATTCATTTTCTTGGAAAACTGTTAAAGAATTATCAAACTAAACGTGTTTCAGAATTCTCATTTTTTTGGAAAACTTTTTCGGAAAACGGAGCAGTTTTCCGCAAGTAAACGCACCTAATGATGTTTATAGGGATCCTCGTTCAATAAAACATATATAACATGATATAAATGATACATTAAATGGTAGAATCCAAAAACTTCATGCACACATCTTACCTTATCAGGTGTGGCAGCACATTGAAACTTGATGAATATAATGCCATGCTACATTTATTAGGTTCCACGACTGGAGTCTTTCATCCTGAACCATTTCAAGTTCTTGTCAATGTTCATATTTTCAATTCATAGGCATGATGTATCTAGGATTTAGATTTGTTAGGGGCACCATTATTTTGTGGAATTGTGGCCGAGGGTACCACATACATTATAATAAAATGGATCAAAGTTAGTAGCATGTTAATGTAAAAAAATGGGCATTGGGAGCACCTCCCTCCTCTATGGTCTCTCTAAATCCGCCCTATATATATATATATATATATATATATATATATATATATATATATATATATATATATATATATATATATATATATATATATATATATATATATATATATATATATATATATATATATATATATATATATATATGCTTCTTCTTCTTCTTGATATTTCATTGCAAAGCAATTTCCAAGCTAAGATATGATGCCATGCTAGGTTGGAATTTCATTTCCTATGATTAGCATGTTAACAACATACACGATAAAGAGGCAAACAACGCTCTTACTAGCTGTACTGTAAATGCATGACGCATGTTGGTTATGAGCAAAATCAAAGTCTTTGATTTTCTCATTGAACAGAAGACTTCACTCCTACAGGCTTGTTTTAATCCATAAATGAACATTTCAAGCTTATATACTCATGTAGGATAGTTTGGATTCATGAACCCTTATGCATGCACTATATATACATCCTCAGTTAGGTGGCCCTTTAACAAGGAGGTTTTGGTATACATTTTCCTCTTTCCATATATTATAACTACAGTTTGCAGTTATGGAAATGAGTATCCTAATAGATTGCCCCAATAGTCTACACCATTTGTTTGAGTGAAACTTTTTGCCATCAGGCCAACCTCAAAAGTGTTTACATATTTGTCCATGTCAGTCTTCTTCTGGAAGACCCACTTACACCAAACCGACTTGCTGCCAGGTGCGAATCAACTGTGTTCCAGACTTGCTTGCTTTTCATGGACTAGTATTCATGGCTTTAATCCATCTATTAGATTCTGAATTTGATATAACTTATTGGTAGCTACCAGATTCATAATAATTCATGGTTCAACTTCCTCAACAAATACAAGAAATCAATATCTCTCGGGATATTAGGAAATCCTAGCAATCTAGGAATTCAAGATGGTTCATGTTATCCCTCTACGACAGAGTGCTGGAGCACAACACGTTGTTTGCTTGTGCACACAAAATATGTTGTATTTGATGATTATCAAATTTATCCAAGATCTATAATGCTCTAACTTTCTTCTTATAATAAGAAATTTCTCCCTAAGTTTTTAATGCCATAAATCGCAAGGTGTCTTAATTACCTTCTTAATTGGAACCATTTTAAGTATGCTTGTTACAGATTTTTATGAATAACCACAAAAGATAGAGACAAAGCAGTTTTACCATCTTTTGACATAATTGTAAAAGGCATGCTTACATTAGCATGTATGAGTCATCAAAATAGTTGGTAGTTCCACCTATAAAAGTGAAAAGGACATTAGTGATCTTCCACAAAGAACATTGATCACGTAAATCAAGAGACTCGGGGACAGTTGATTTCAAAATTCCAATTGATTAGAGTTTTTCAATGCCTTTGTTTTTATATGATTAAGACGGCAATATAACATATATGCTCGATTTAAGTCATACTTGAATATTTTGGTATTACAAGTGTGTACTTATCATTTAAAACATTATCATGCATATCAATCTCATTAATACCAACGAATAACATCAAATAAAGCAAGTTATTTTATGAACTAAAAAATTTCATAAACCTTAAACATATTCAAAAACCATATTGTTTAAAAAATGTGAAAATATAAATAATTCCAAAATAAAAAACAATAAAACTTCATGATGTCAGCTTATAGCTTCCAAGTTGCCTCAATTAGCTCTTTATTTCTTCTTCATTTCCCGCAAATAATAATACATGGCAGTATTAAATACCCATAAATTTAAGAAAGGTTCAAATTCTATTATATAGATTTGACACACACACACACACACACCTGATTTGTTAGACTCTCCAGCTTAGCCATTTTACAGATTAGCAAGGTAAGCCGCGGAGTTACTCCATTAGTGGCTTTTTTTTTTATCGAAATGATAACATTTAACATCTTTTGCAAGGTTATCCTTGTCCTTGAGTTGGGTGACAAGCTTCAGGACAACTACCTTTC
This sequence comes from Cichorium intybus, assembly GCA_023525715.1. NCBI lineage: Eukaryota > Viridiplantae > Streptophyta > Magnoliopsida > Asterales > Asteraceae > Cichorium > Cichorium intybus. The sequence continues at coordinate 3,902,180 of CM042009.1, forward strand.
CTTTTCCATGCGAATTCTTCTTCACATGCCCTTCCTTGATCATTAGCATTGTATGCGCCTTTAGAATGTTAATAGTTTTCAACATTATGTGTGCAACTCTAAGATATAATTATCTCATCTGTTCATATTATAGTTCAACAAACTTATCATATGATTTGAGAAAAGATTTCAGTATCAACATTGACTTAAATTGTGCACATGAGAGATCCAAGCCTATCTAGCTGGTCAATATAGCTCTACATCTTCAAGACATGAGTTCCAACCAATTGAGATTCCTTTATCTAGCATGTGTGGAATGCTTTGTCAGTTTTAAATAACTCTTATTAGCTTTATTGTCGAAACATGTTCTGTAACTCCTTAAAAATTTTGTAAGCTTTAAGGTTATCCAAGTCCTTATGGAGCACATTGGTCATACTTATAAGCATAGGGCAGGGATCATCACTTTGCTCATTAAGTTTTTTATGCTAGGCACTTCGAACTGAAGTATTTGGTTTCTTAGAAGGTGTTTTAGGTAAGGGGTTCTCAATAACGTGCAACTTCTTCTTGTGCTTAAGAAAAATCCTTTAAGTTGCGGTATCAGTTGGTGAAGTTGGCACCATTCAATTTGTTCTTCTCCATCTGAGAACGCAGCGAACAAACTTTTATTCAAGAAATGGATGACCTTTTAATACAAATTAAAATTAGATGATTAAACCGAGAAGATAAAAAAATTTGTTTTTATGTTATTAGTACTATTTAAAAAACAAAACAGAAAGGTGTTATCTTATTAGCCTAGGGCAGTATTTTTTTTCCTTATTTAAATGATTAGTTTTTATATTTTCAACAAATAAAATAGTAGTCAAAGTTAGAAAAACAAGGTTGTAGCAAGTGATGGTCAAATCCTACTTCTATATTCACTTTTTTGGAATCTTGTTGAATCCCGCTCTTATATTCATTTTCTTTAATCAAGTTAAATCTTACAAAATAATTTCCATTTCATGTTATCTTGTTGAATGTTTTAAACTTCAAATTGAAGCTAACTAATTATAATAGTTACTTTTTTTGTAGAACGACTAATATTTGAAGATTAAAGGCCGTAGATTTAAACTTAGACAACTCCTTCTAATATGGTTAATTCTTAAATAATTACACTAATCTACCTGATGCTCCAATATATAACTTATCCTGGGTTTGATGTAAGATAAACTTAAAATTTGAAATTGGATTATTCATTTTGAGGTTTTTTATAATTGGATCACATCTTGAATCAACAATGCCTATTAGGGTATTGTTTTGTTTTTTTATTTAAACGTTTTTGAGTAAAAATTGAAACAAATTATATGCTTGTCATTTATCGTTTGCGGGTTGTAATATTCTAAGCGTATTAGGGTAGTATCATTTTCGTATTTATATTATTATTTTATATTGTCAACAAATAATATAGTAGTCAAAGTTATAAAAACAAGGTTGTAGCGAGTGATGGTCAACGCCTACTTTTATACTACCTCCGTCCCATTTTAATAGTCCACTTTTGACTTTTTAAAGTCATTTTTTTTAAACTTTGACCTTAAATATTTTCTTTTTTGTTGTATAATACTTGATGCAAAATATATGGATTGATTGTGTTTTAAACTTATTTTTGTTGGTATAATTTTTATCAAGTATCATATAGCACAAACAAAAATATTTAAAGTCAAAGTTGAAAAATAAAGACTTTTAAAAGTCAAAAATGGACTATTAAAATGGGACGGAGGGAGTATTCATTTTGGATCTTGTGGAATCTTGCTTTTAAATTCATTTTCTTTTAATCAGGTTAAATCTTACAAAATACTTTCTATTTCATGCCATATTGTTAAAAGTTTTAAACTTCAAACTCAATCTAAATAATTATAATGAATGTTTTTAAAAAGCGGTTTTATAAACGAACTGGTCATATGACTTTTACCGGTTCAACCGTCCGGACAAACCGGTTTATAGAATTTTATGTGCTTTTTTTTTCTTCATACATATGTATATATAAAGTAATAACAACAATTAGGACAATGGAACTAATTCAAAAGTTGTATCATGTATGAGATTGAGAAAACACAAGGCACCAAGGTCACATACAACATATTTTATTTTTATAGTGGGTTGATTTTAATATTAAAGTAAAGAGTTAAGAGTCTTTAGCCAAAACCAAACACAGAAGCCTAAGATAAGGCTGGTTCACTACAACCGGTTCAACTGGTTTTTTTAACCAAAACCGGCTTGGTTTAATCGGTTATTTACCAAAACCGGCAGGTTCATTTCGGTCAAGAAATCATTATAAAACCGGCTCTAATCAAACAGTCTTCATCTCCGATTCGCGGTTCAACCGGTCTTTAAAACATTGATTATAATAATTAGTTCTTCTGTCGCACAATAAATATTTTATGACCGTAGTTCGTAAGATTCGAAATTAGAAAATTCCTCTTACCATGTTTAATTCTCAAATAATTATCATTAATCTCCAATATTTAACTTTTATTGGGTTTAATTTAGATAAGCTTTTTAAATTTGGAAATATGTTTTATTTAGAACGTCAAATCTATCCCTAAACTACTCCTGGATCCACCAATATATTTAACGAGACTTGAACCCTCAACCTCAAATAAAGAGGGCGGCGTCTTTACCACTTGATCAAAAAGTCATTTGCTGGAAATATGCTTTTGACATGAAAGTCTTAAGTTTGTTTATTTTTTACGGTTTATCATTAATACGATTTCTTATTCATTAATGTCTTTAATGATCAAAAAATTGTATTAAAGATAAAACCGTAAAAAATAGACAAACTTAATAAATTTAATGTAAAAAATCCTTTGAAATTAAACGATTCGTTTTGATGAGGTTTTTAGAATTGGATGACATTTTTAATCAAACAATACATTGTTTTGTTTTTTTTTGTTAAAAAATTGATTTAAAATTGAAACAAATTATATACTTGTCCTTATAGTTTGTGGATCTGTTTCAATATTTTTGGCATGATTAAATATAAAGTGATCAATAACATAGATTATTTTCAAATGACTGACACAAAATCATTTATTCTATCATTTGAGGAAGCAATTACTTAAAGAAAGTTATCACATGTTAGGAAGAGAAAATGGCTTGGTCGAACTTAAGGTAGGGATGCTGGTGTTTTAACTCTTTGTTGTGTTACAACAAATAATCAAGCGGGTTAAACAAATAAAAAGGTTTCGATTTGTCCGATATTATCATTTTTGTGTTAATATCATTATTTTATTAAATATTTTTTAGTTTAAATTATGTAACAAAAAACCTTTATTCTCATATTTTTTAAAAAGGATAATAATATAAAGGGATAATGTCATAAAATGACAACCAATAATACATAATTTGCTTTCTAGGTCACTTATATCAGTAGAGTACATTTCAATCGAATAATTATGTCAAATTCGATGTCATTATGGATGAATGTTAGTGTCAGAATAACCTAAATGAATAAATTGTATTATATTGAATGTCACAGTGGACAACACGTAGGATTCAGTATCAGTTTATCTAATTAAAATCTATTCTAATGGTGTAATGAGAACATAAAAAAAAGTTTAGTGACATATTAAATACAATTAAAACATAAGTGACCTAAAAAGCAAATTATGTATTATTTGTTGCCATTTTATGACATTGACGCTAATATAAATGTTAACAAACTATCTAAAGCGTGTTAAAAATAAAATTAAACTAGATAAATGTTGTCAGAATGTAACAATGTTTTATTTTAGTTTTTAAAAGACTACTGTAACCTGGAATAGTAGGTTTTCCCGATTAAGGGTATTTAAATAAAAAAATAAAAGTTTATTTTTACCTTTTGATGGTATTTATAATTCAATGGCATCTTTAAAACACTTTATAACGTTTATTACCTATTAATGTTATTATCCTTGCTTTATTATTGACTTAAAGGTTACTAAGTTTGGCATGTAACCATTTTTGATTACTCAAACCTAAGAATTATAGTAAACTCCTCATACTTTAATGATTTTAATTACATAAAACTGCAAACAATTATCATATAACTACTTCTTAATATATATATATATATATATATATATATATATATATATATATATATATATATATATATATAATAGTTTAACGTCCGCTTTTCATAATAATTTAAATTTTTTCAGAACAAGCGATTTTTAAAAATAAAACCTCATTTTATTAAAAACCTTCAAACATAATTAATATTTCATTAAAATGGACAATTGACAACCTTCCCCGATTATCCATTCGAAGAGCACCAACTTTCATTCATTTTGTCTAGAGGAAATTTCAAAACATATAATGTCATCAATATCCCAAAACAGCCAGCGAAAGTCGAAACTCAAATAATGTCAACACAAAGCATAATCCAAAAAAGAAGTTGCGCAATGTGTACTCATCAAGCATTGTCATCACTCGTACTAGAAGTACCTGAAACAGTGGTTTTAAGGAAAACTGTAAGCACACAACTTATTGAATTTCAACACATACACAACATATCAATCATACATCCTCTACTCCTAACAGAAAGAATACAACACATACATCGCAGTAAACAGTAGTCTACTTCCCATAGTCCAACGAGTTGTGACATGTTCAACACTCTGAGCCATGCTATCTTGCTCAACACCCCGAGCCATGCATACCTGGCTCGGTACTTAGAGCCGAGCATATATTACTCAATGCATCTTGCCATGCATATCTTGCTCTGTACACACCTCATTTCATTCAAAATCTACTAGACATCACAACAGCCTAGTACTTCCCAAATACATCCTATAAGTACACACGAGCTATAGTAAAGGATGAATGACATCAACACGGCTTAGTGAGGAACTTACTTGATATGAAGCGGTAGATCACTACTATAAGCAAGATAGCGAGTTAAGTTTGCTGCTCCTTGGGAGTTGGGACGACCTACAATCGAATAAGTGTCACTAACTTGGAACGAGATTTGTATTTTACTATATATATATATATATATATATATATATATATATATATATATATATATATATATATATATATATATATATATATATATATACATATATATACATGTTAATGACCCATTTATACCACCATTGGTTAGGTTTATTACTTATTCCTTATTTTGGACCTTTACGACTTTGCTAAATTTCTGGACCAGGGTGCAAAGTTTGCAACTTTCAACCTAGGAATGGTCATCTTTAAGCTTTGAGGAAATTATGGTATTTACTAGACCCCAAGAAAAGACTACAAGACCTGACCTCATGCTATTTGTATCCTTGGGGTTGGTAAGGCGAAATGGGGCCACCCTAGCCCATTGAGTGCTTGACTAGCTCAAAAGGAGGCAGCTGGAGTGTGTAGATGGGCTTTGAAGCAGGGCCACAGATATTTTCTTAAAATATTTGGTGAATTTCACAAGTTGACTGATCTGATCAGTCAACAATTGAAATCTGATTCTTAAAGAGTAATTATCAATATTTTCAGAACTATTTTTGTAAATTATGTTTTGTTTTTTAATTCTTGCAATCTCAAAAGAATTCAATCTGTACTTATGTTTTACGTTCATTCTTAAAAGAATAACAAATCTGCAACTTTTATTTTTTCATTCTTACCATAATGAAATTTTTATAATAATGAAATTGTATATTACTAAAATGAAATCTTGTCATAATGAATTTGTATATTATAATAATGAAATTTTATCTAAATGAAATTGTATTTTATCATATTGAAATTTTTTTTAGTTTTTTCATTCTTAGTAGAATGAAACGGTATTTTACGTTTTTGAAATTTATTACAAATGTGAGAGGAAAGAGGTATGCACATGTATCCCAAAAAACAAAAAACATGAACTTTCATTTTTTTAGATGAGTTGTGCTATAAATACCCCCATTAAATTTTATACCCCCTGATTTGACTAGTTGTTTTGTTTTATCTCTTTTTCGTCTTTTGTTGTCTTTTCCCTTATTATTATTATTATTATTATTATTATTATTATTATTATTATTATTATTATTTACAAATACCCCTATTAAATTTTATATCCCCGTGATTTGACTAGTTGTTTTGTTTTACCCCTTTTCGTCTTTTATTGTCTTTTCCATTATTATTATTATTATTATTAGTATTATTATTATTATTATTATTATAAAGAAACTGATTTGATGTTTTGTTTTGGAATATTATTTCGTTATTTACATCTCGCATTGTATAACGATTTCATATATCTGTCTATATCAATTTGATACAACGATTGAATCGTATGACAAGTTTTCAAACTGACCAGGTATGTATTTTTGCTAGATAGTTTTGGTAGATTCTCATATCTCTGTAAATTTGTGTTATTTTTGCTAGGTATTTTTGCTATATGACTAATAAACGCCAACAAAAATAGTAGAATTTTTTACAGATAAGTCATAATTTAGGAAATTAAACTTATCAACTGAAAATTGCCCAGTCATAGACCATCTTTGTTTGTCTAGGCTTATTGTTATTATTTATATTCTTATTTTTATACATTCAATCAAATTTGACATAACTATTTTGAAATAATTTGACATAATTTTATAAAATTATAATCATCGTTCATTATGTCGTAATTACTTTAAAGAAACTATTGTTTATTGTTACTAAAATGTGAAAATTATAGAAGCTAAATTCATTATTATTTTTCTAATAATAATAATAATAATAATAATAATAATAATAATAATAATAATAATAATAATAATAATAATAGTAAACTACACGAATGGTCGTATGGTTTGGGGGATATTTGAGATTAAGCAATTGAAAAGATGAAGACGTTTGACAGGAGAGAAAGAAATAGGGGAAAAGATAAATACATTTGATAGGACATAAATAAACAAGGGAAAAGATAAAAGGGGGATGAGGTATTGATGTTATTATTAATTTTCATTTATTATAATTAAAAGATAATAAATAAAAAAAAATAAATACAAAAAAATTTCTAAGGGCAACATAGTATTTTTACATATGCTAGGGACCAAACGTACAATAAAACCAAAAGATAGGGACTTTTCGAGTTAAAAAAAGAGTTAGCGATCAAACACGTAAATTACCCCAAACCACTGTGACAATTCGTGTAATTTAGTCTAATAATAATAATAATAATAATAATAATAATAATAAAACAAATCAAATAATATTAATAAAAGAAAAGTAAAAAACAAAATTAAAAGACAACTAATAAAAAAATAGACAAAAGAAAAAAAATCAATAAAAAACAAAAAAGTAAAATCAGGGGGTGTATAATTAGATAGTAGGAGGGATATCTATAGAATCACATTTTTGGATTGATAAAATGTATTTTATACTCTTATACCTATTTTTTAGTAATATAAATAACTATATCTATTTTTATTACAATCATAACCACCTATTTTTTTAATCTGATAATCAAGATCTAGTTACAAAGTTATACAATAATTGTCAATATATATATATATATATATATATATATATATATATATATATATATATATATATATATATATATATATATATATATATATATATATGAAGGGTTCAAATGAGAACCACTAAAATGTTGAGAACCGTGAGAACCACTAATTCACAGTTTAATAAAAAATTTACGTTATACTATTCACAGTTTAATAACTAGAAATTTTATTATATTGTGAATATTGTAAAACGTATTAAAAAATAAGAAAAATTATTAAGTTTGATGTATTTTCACATAATAAACAAGTGTGAAAAAACAAAAAAAACGAAAAAAAACATAATTCTTAATGTGTGAATATCAGTTCTCACGGTTCTTAACCTTTTAGTGGTTCTCATTTGAACCTATTCATATATATATATATATATATATATATATATATATATATATATATATATATATATATATCTATATAGGGTCCGGTTCGGGTGAGGACTCTTTTTTCGGTGAGGACTCGCGAGGACACCTTAAAAAAATTGAAAAAAAATATAAAAAAAATACAAATCATAAAATCGAGAATAGTACTATATCATTAGCAAAAAAAATTTTGAAAAAAAAAATTTGCATCATTGCAAAACGTAATGATGCAATTTTTCTGTTTTTATTTTGGATCATTATTTCATTATAAAAAAAATAATGATCGAAAAAAATTTTTTTGAATCTTTTTTTTCTCCGATATAGTACTATGATCCATTTTATTATTTATATTTTTTTTATATTTTTTTTTCAATTTTTTTAAGGTGTCCTCGCAAGTCCTCACTTTAAGAAGAGTCCTCACCCGATCCTGATTCTATATATATATATATATATATATATATATATATATATATATATATATATATATATATATATATATATATATATATATATATATATTGTTGAGTGAGAGAGAGATAGATGAAACCCTAGGTGGAAGTAGTCGGGGGGCATAGGTTATGAGCTGTTATCTCCAGCTGCTGCTCACATGATTCTCTCTTAAAAGTGTCTTTATTTTACTGTTTCACCTCCTGGTTGTTCATACTCTACTCTTCTACTTCTCCTGGTTAGAAGTCTTTAATTCCCCAACCCTAAAACAATCCCCCATCCCACTATAAATTCAAATTATTAGGGTTCACGTTGCACATGATAGATACTATACGTTATTTACTTTTTTGTCACTTCCATGCTCTTGGTTTCTCGTTAACTAATTCCTGCTTCTTTGAGTTCTTCAGGAACCCTAGCCATGTGTAAAAGAAAGCTTTATGGTGATGTTGATGGGATTTAAGGAAACAGTGAAGCTGCCAGCATGATCTAATTAAGGTTTCTTATGATATACCCTGGCTAGGTCATGCGGACAGCTTCACTACTTCCTTTGTTCCGAGTGCCTCAAAGCAACAAACAACGATAAAAAAAAAAAAGACCACCGGTAACGCTTTCGCTTCCGCGTAAAAAAAAAAAAAAAATGCCTTCGCGTTTATATATTTTGTATCGAGTAAACTTTATGTATTACTGTTTCTTGTTTTGTTTACCGGATAATACAGAGAAGAAGGATTCAAACTTGGAATCTTTCGGGATATTAAATTTTTTCGAACCACTTAAGAAGCTCGATTTCCGTTAGGGTGTTGATGTCGTTCTCCGTTACTTATCTTAAACACATATGAATGCTTGTTTAAAAAAAAAAAAATGAGAATATATAGTTATTCGTATGTATTTACTTCTTCTTTTGTTTGATTATCAGCAGACACAATCTACGTAGTCATTTATGCATTTTAGTTTTTTCCATTGTTCAACGTAAGTCTAAGAATGTTATTGAGATGCTCCTTACGTTAATTTTATAAAATAATTGTAGATATATTTTTGTAGGTGAAGGAGCATCCAATCGTCATACATGTAATTTTATTGCAAATTTAATCACTATCCTTGTTAATGATAATATATACGTATCGATGACGCTCATTAAAGATAACAAATGATATGGCGTGATAGTTATTTTCATTTATTGGAATTAATGAAAAAATCTCAGCTGTGGCCTGTGAGCTGTTCTAAATTTTCTTAATTTTTTTTTAGTTGAAGTCAAAATATGATCAAAAAGGTTTAAATTAAATAAAGTATAAAACACAATCTATATATTAATTAAAAATAGAGATTATTAAAGGGAGTTCGTTTCAAATTCACAGCATTAACAATACTCAAATCCAATAACAATGAGATACATAGGAGTCTAGATGCAGACGAGGGTACCTCCAACCGAGGTAGAGAGACTCCTTTAAATAAAAGAGAGACGGCATTCGGCAAGAAGAAACACACTACAAACAAAATGTAAAAAAGGGGGATATGGAGGGGATCGAGAGACGATAGCACATACTAGCGATTAGACTGAAAGTAAAAAGATGATTAAATTATGTCCTTAAAAGCTAAACAGATAAAATAAGTAACTATAGCATAAATTATGCCACTTTCTTAATTGTAAGCATCCACATTATAAACTATTCCACTTTCTTGATTGTAAGCATCCACTATCTCTTATATGAGGTTATGTCAAAGGGAATCATAACTCCATATTTAACCTCATCTTTTGAAGTCTCAATTCCTTCTCAGACGGCATCTCCTTCTTGCCCCATCAAATGTCTCACCGTTCTTATCATAGTCGTAGTTTGCCTCATTTCGACATGTTCAAACCATTAAGATCTTCTTTCCTCCAATTTTTCGGTGACCATCGTCGCTCCTAACTTATTTTAGATTGATACATTCGGTATGATGTCCACAATTATTTTACACCTGTTCACCACAATCCCCGTTTCTGCAAATCCCATCTTCCACTCATGCACCTTTTTTTATCAGCCAAATTCATATATCATAACTTGCCTAATAGAACCTTGATAATTTTTTCACTTCAGTTCCAATAGGACCTTCTTGTTGTACATAACCAATCTAGTCGCCCTCCAAGTTAACTATCTCATTTATCTGGTGGGTGACGTCGCCCACAACATCCCGACCTCATGAATCATAGGTTCCAAGTACTTGACACCAAGGTTGTCAAGATCGGGATCTCACGTAAGATCGTTTTCGGGTTTGCAAGATCGGGATCGTAAGATCGGGATCGGGATCCTAAGATCCCACAAAAAAAACATAATTATAAGTTCAAAACATAAAAGATATACATCTAGTTATGTTTTAGATGCTACAAAATGTTCAAAACATCATTCATATCACAAATACACCATCTAATCTAGTCTAACATAACAAAGTGTGCATCTATATCATTTTCCTCTTCCAAAATATCTCCTCCCAAATGGCTTCCATCACCCGCACCTACAATTAAACGGAAACATGACATATAAAACTAAAAGTAAAAAAATTATCATTGTCAATTTTGAAATTATGGAATAAAAGAACAACTCACGCAATTGATCTCTTATAGCTCTTTCAATAAAATCATCATCTCCACCACCACCATGTGCTTGAGACCGACTTGAACTAGGACCATCAAAGTGGCTCGTCGACTCTTCATTTGCATCATTATTAGAAGACTCTTCTTCAGTAATCCACTCGTCATCAGAACTAACATCATCAAGATTCAATGTTTCTAGTTCAACATGCTCTTTTACTTTCTTTTCATCCCTTCATTCTAGCTTTAGGTTATACATCACATACACAAGATCATTCATCTTTTCTTGATGTAGTCGATTTCTTCTCTTAGAATGTACCTATACAACAAAACAAAGAAATAATAAAAATTTAAGATAACAATAAAACAAAAGTAGTATTAAAACAATAATGTTGTTGCTTGTAAGTTACCATCTCAAAGGCACTCCAATTCCTCTCACAACTAGATGACGAACAAGTCAAACTCAAAATTCTCATCGCAAAATTTCTCAACTCGGGCGTGTCAGCTCCATAGGAATCCCACCAATCAACTGGAGATTTTTCTTTCCTTGTTAGCTTGGCTACATTAAGACCAAATAGGCCTCTTGCATTAGTGAACTGATCAAACTGACAGTCAATCGTCTTTGCTAGGTTGTCATCACCACACATTCTTTCCAGCCACATATATAATCCACCTTTGATCCAACCCGTATTCTCAAAATCATCACTATATTGCATCGTTGGATTCAAGTAATAACCAGCCACATGGAGAGCTCGATTTAACTGACTATACCATCTTTCATCAATGATCTCCAAAATCGGCTCGTACCTAAACACATATACAAACAATCAATATGAAATGGAAATATAAAATTTATTTTCTAAAAATAACATAACCAAAAAACAAACAAAATTAATCAAATACCTTGTCTGGATATCTCTAAAGTTTTCTTTTATTTCCTTTTTCGCATTTACCATGGCTTGGTAAATAAAACCATAGCTGGTTTAGAATCTGAATCAACCATCCGAAGAACCTTCATTAGGGGTCTCGCAGCCTTACGACATGTTACAACTGATGACCAAAATCCTGCAGTATCTTGAACAATACCCTCAACAATACCTCCAGTTTTGGACGTTGCATAGTTAGTAGACAACCATTTTTCGGAGGCAAACATCGCAATCAATGCACCTTTCAGTTCAAACAAACGACCTAGTGTAAGATAAGATGTGGCAAATCTAGTATCTCCAGGCCTAAGGAGTTCTTTCCCTTTTGTAAATTCCTTCAGCAATGAAATCAATCGTGTTCTGTTATAGATGAAACTTGTTATAAATTATAAGAACTAAATGAGCATATATAAAATATAAATAAAAAAACAAATCGTCACCTGTTATAGATGAAGTTGGTTATCTTTCTTCCCTTTGCGATGTCAACCTTGTGTTCTTCAATTTTTTTTCAAAATCCTCCAACATTAAATCAATACAATGAGCTGCACACGGTGTCCAAAAAAGTTTCTTTCTCTTTTGCATCAACATCTCCCCAGCAGCCTTATAATTTGCAGCATTATCCGTTACTACCTGAACAACATTCTCCTCACCAATTTTTTCAACAAAGTCATCTAACATTGCAAATACTTTTTCCTTGGTCTTCATAATGTCAGATGTGTCAATGGATGCTAAAAATTCGTTCCTTTAGGACTATTCACTAGAAAATTACAAAGTGACCTGTTTTTTCGATCACTCCATCCATCACGCATAAGTGTGCAACCAGTCTTCTTCCACTCCTTTTTGTAATCTTCCAGTAATGACTTCGTGTAATCAACTTCCTTTTTCAACAATGTAACACGTATTTCATGATAAGAAGGAGGATTAAGGCCTCTCCCAAATTCACCAACCATTTCAATCATTTTGTGAAACTCGGGATTTTTAATACAATTAAAAGGAATGGCACTTGTGTAGAAGAACCTTGCAATTTGTTGGCAAACTCTTTCTTGTTCATCTTTCTTGTAAATTGAATTCAAGGTGCTTTGAACCTTTCCTTTTTTTGTCACAAAATTTTGCAAATTATTTCATCTAACTTGCCTTTCATAAGTTTCATCATCTTCATTGATCGAAAATCCACCTCTCTTTTTCTTTGTTGTTGTATCATTGTCTTCCAACAAACGAGCAAATTGTAGCCTAACATGTTCGGGAACCTTTTCACAAGCCGAAACATTACAGCATGTGCGAGCTAAGTGATGCTTGAACCTAAATATTCCACCGGTGCATTTAAAATTACAATATTTACATTGCACCTTTCGATCACCCAAATCGGTACCATGCTCCCAACCAACATCAGTTCTAGCTCCAGAAGCATTCTTTCTTGTTTTACTTGTAGTCGACGGTACAGAGGTAGTAGTAGGACTAGGTCCCAATCCAGCATTTCCAGTGTTGCAAATGTCGCTAGGCGCTACCAGGTCGGTGGACTAGCGAGTAGCGAGTAATCGGCTAGGCGGGGAGTACTCGGCGAGTACTCGGTGAACACTATTCACGAATATATATATATATATATATATATATATATATATATATATATATATATATATATATATATATATATATATATATATATATTAAAAAATTTCTTTTAAGCATTTGATCGGGCATCTCAAATGCATACACAAGTCCCATATAATTCTTATATTTTCTTATCATTTCATCACCCAATCCCACATACATATATATTTCTTATTATTCTTAATAATTTGAACTCAATTGCATATACAATTCGTAATTTGAACAAATGTGAACACAATTGGAAATCGGTTGTTGCGTGGCTTCACGTACAATTCATGGAATAGAACAAAAAACATCAGTCGTATCAGATTGCCAATAAATAGCAAATCGGGCTGCCACTACTGTAGACAACAAATAGATTTGAACATTATTAGGAATCCGACTGCATCTCAAATTGAACAAAAATATACAAACACATACAAACTGATTGGAATCGATGAGATAGTGAATCGGTTAAAACCGATTGCAACCGATACACACATAATACATCCAATCGAAATCGATTTTAAGCTGTGATACATCCACAACTGGACACGAGATCAAAACAACTTGGAATTAAGGAGGTAACGACTGGAAACGGGATGGATTTGTTGCTGAATTCGTGAACGACTGGAAACGGCGGGATGGATTCTGAAATCGATTTCCGTATTTGAATTCGAATTTGAAACTGAAATAGACCGATGAAGCTGCTTGTTGACGTGTTGCTTATAGAGGTGTTGTTCGAATTCGATTGGAACGATTACATTTGAAACTGAAATACACCGACTGACGTTTGAATTCGTATTGATTGGAACGATTGTTATCCCACATCGCTGAAAGCAGAAAAAGACGAGGGTTCTTGTAGTTATAAATAGCCGGCTATGGTTCACTGATTTCTCACACATTAAGCCGCCTACAACTTGAACCGAGTTTATTCCTGGATCGAATTTGGGCCTAATTTTGGCTTAAAATGGACCGAGTTGGCTACTATAGGGCCGATTTGGGCCGAGTTTATCGGAGGTTGACCGAGGTTGACCGATTCCGATTTTTAAGAGCGAGTTGGCAAAACTCGCCAAGGTATTGGACCGATTCCGAGTCCAAGGCCGAGTACTCGGCCGAGTTGGCCGTGTTTTGCAACACTGAGCATTACTTTGCATCACTAAAACTTATATAATCTGAAATTAAAAGTGTAAAACAATGTAAAAAGACAGAATTCCATCACTACAACTTATATTCTTATAGAATCTGGAATTAAAAGTGTAAAACAATGTAATCAGAGTATCAGACAGCGGTAATCAACATTCAACAACAAATAGTTACGTAACAGGCCTGAATCAGAATTCTTCAATCAGATTGCAATCAAAAATACGTAGCTGAGAAACTTGGAATGTAAATTCTTTTACTAACCTGTGTTCCTGAATCAGAATTCTGAAGTGCCGACAACCAATTTCCAAGTGTCCGACAACCAATTTCTTGAACGAGTTGAATCCGACAATCGATTTCCAAGTGCCGACACACGCATTAATCATTGTTTGAACATTGAGTCGATCTTCAAACTTCGAACTTTAACCAATTTCTTGAACGAGTTGAATCTAAACCTTCTTGTTCGTAATGTGGCTTTGCTGCTTTGGTCTTCAACAATAGAGTAAAAAGTAAAAATGAAATTAGGGCTTTTACAGTGGCTTTGCGCTTTTCCGTATTCCATTTAGTCATTTAGATTTTAGTGGATAAAAAAATAAGGTAAAAAATTAAAAGTAAAAAGTAAAGAAAATAGTCAAATACGGGAATAAAAGGAAGGGAATCAAGGGATAAGGCCGCTGACTTTTGTTGACCGGAAGCGTGTTCAAGATCGGATCGGATCCCGATCTTACGATACCGATACCGATCCCACGATCTTACTTGCGATCCTACGACTGTTACGATCTACGAACGATCCAGCAAGGTTTTTAGAGTTAGGATCTTAAGATCGTGCGATCCTACGATCAGGATCCCGATCTTGACAACCTTGCTTGACACTCTCATTTGGGGGGTTTTGTTGAATTTCAAATACTTGACACTTAAACAATCTGATAATTAACATTATGAACTAATTATCAAATAGTTAATATATCAAACTAACAAGCAGATAATTAATATTGATGATTTAATATCCGATTGTTATAACAAGTCTGGCAAATAATATTGATAATTAAATTATAGACGAGTCGCAAATTATAAATCAAATTATTATTAATATGATAACCAAGTTTCGCTAAAAAATCAGATAGATCGTTCATGATCAAATTTGATTATAAGAAGGTAGAAGAAGACTGTCTTGAAAAACCTCAGGTTTAATATATATTATCATTCGTTCTAATAGCTATGGTGGAACCATAGACTAAAAGCCAATATTCGCTGACGAGAAGAAGCAGTAAATCTGGAAAAACCTTCTTGCTGAATTTGGAGAGGGGAGAGAGAGAGAGTGAGAGAGAGAGGAAAAAGAAACGATGAGATCTTGATGTTTGATTTGTGGAATATGGCTCTAGGAAAGCTGTATTTATAGTCACAACCCCCAAGAACCTCCCAAATACATGGAATTGTGATGATGCTATCCTTATCACAGCTTGCCACATGTGATGCGATTTGACTTCGTAAAAACCTAGGATGTGGCGTCATTTTTAGAGGCTTCTAGAAGCTCCCTAAACCTTATCCACTAAGTCAATGTATGGTCAACACTTACTAGGTCAGTCCAACCCAATCTGATATGAACATTGCTAAAGAACTCAATGGCTCCTACCAACGACGTGGTGTGAGAAGCGCAAAATGCGCTTAAGTCGTGTCATTTTGCAAACCTCACATCTTGCGTCCACTACCTACAGCTAGGCGTATCTGTGGGATTGGTCCATCTTTCTGACCCCTATTAAAACCCATAAAAGGTTAGGAGCTGAGGATTCCTTATAAACCCACTTCAACTTCTCTCCCCCACCTATGTAGGACAAATTAAAGGGATTGCTAACTTGAAATTTTACCCTTTAGATTTCCAACAATCCCCTACTAAGGTGACATGTTTCCTTTAACTTAAACAAATGATGTCACTTGTGTTGGAATTAGTGTCCAAGGTCATCAACTAGTGGTAATATTTCTAATAATAGCATGGTCATTTTGGGTTGCCCTCATGACCCAGAAAAACAAAAGAGTCAAAAATAAAGAAAGGATGATTAGTTTATTAATTTATTGAGAAATAAATTAATTAGAAACTAGATCAGTAAATTAACTGATAAATTAATTTAGAATTAATTTGGAATCAATTAAAGAGATTGGATTGTAATTAATTAAAGGGTTAATTAATAGATTCAAGTATAGGGGGTGCGGCCGCTAAAAGGCTCCCTTAGTTTGAAACCCTAGGATCCTTACAGTATAAATAGAGGCCTTGGGGTTCAACCCCAAGTCATCCCAAGCCATAATTTGTGCCGCCTCCTCTCCTATCTCTCATTTCTAGCAATTTCAATCCCTCTATAGGGTTTTGATCTTCTGCCTCCTTTTCCAAGTGGAATACTGATCTGTCTGGTTTTCTAGAAATCCTGGGTGTGAATCATCAGAGGGTTCTACTTTGGATCATGTTTATTTTTGCAATCGTGGCCTTGACCTGAAGCCAAAGAAGGAGATTTACTGAGGTATATTCTGTTTATGTTTTAAGTTGCTATAACTGATATGAACTGCATGATCCTGGACAATGTTCATGGATAATATGTGATTTGATCTTGTTAGTCTTCCGCTACATGCATTTATATGTTTATATGATCGAATCCCAACAACTTGGATGTCACGGATATTAAAACCCACTTAATATGGATAAACAAGAAGAGACTGATTTAACGATACTCTATGGATTTAAACCAAGAACCTTACCACCTCTCCGGTTTACCCCCACACATAACTTGCCATATTGTGTAACACCCGGTTTCTCATACAAAGTACACCCAAATTTTTTTTAACAATGACACATTAAATTGGGCATACTTGTACTCAAACCATGGAAACAAGATATTATCAATATTAATAATTACACAAAAAGGTCCTTCAAATTGATCAGACATTACAAATAAATCTATTACAACTAAAGGATAGGCTCTAAGTTGTCCATCTCTCTTTATCACATGCCTTCCCCTATCACAGCTACAGATACCTGCAAAACAACACAACATTCAAGTGTAAACTCTCTTATCATTCTTCTTTTGCTAGTCTCATTAGCAATATTCACTCTCTGTAAACTCTGAAACCTGCAAACATATTAGCTTTACAAACACCAGCTAATTAGTAGAAATATCAACTTAATATATAAGTATCTCAACTGATACTACTCATAAACTAAATCCCACATACTTGTATAAACTCATTTCACTATTAACTATGCTCAATTATAACAGTTATCATGGTTGTAGCAATCAAACTCAAAGATTCTTTAACTCACTCACTCTAGCATAT